>QANZ01009158.1:0-29503 GCA_003254925.1 Chamaecrista fasciculata
TCAAGGAGCCTGTTGATTTTTAAATTCCAATCGTATGGCTATGCCCTGTGTATATAACTATCTACACAAAATTGGTACATCTGACTGTTCACTAATTAATCCCAAAATTTCAAAAAGGGATACTGGAAGGTGGGATCGCTATCAAAGTCCTATATATTACACTCTCATTTTTTGGCCCTCTGTCAGTTCTGTAATGACTATGCATGTCTTTTAGACTCATACATACTTTTCTCCTCAATAATCCTGCATATGATTTTTTTTTTTTTACTCACTATCTATGTTTAAAATTGTTTAAATGATATCTGTATATGATGTTCGATCCTGTTCTAATTGGGGTGGAGATATGATACCCTGATCATGTTTCAAACTGTAAAATGCATAATCCCATATTTTTATTGTCAACCTATGGTTGGGATCCTCTGTTGTTTCATTTATACAGACTAGCACTGCATCAGTTCTCCTGTCTTTCAAATGACTAGTTTCAAATGGCCACACTTATTGATTTTGTTGCTTATTTTTATTAGAAAGCAGCCCATGACATTCTGTTATAGCTAGTGGTGACATTTAGCCTAACCTATAGACAATTTGGTGTATCTAGAGTGGTGACACGTGCATGCTACATAAAGAAGCAATCCAAATGTGATGACCAAACTATATTTGTTTATATTTGTGGAGGGACCCACCAATGTGCTATTGTGAAACCAAGTCTAGTTGTTTCTTTATGCAGAGTCCAATTTGCTGTTTGATTAGCTTGACTACATACACTCTTTTACTCAAAAGCAGTTTCTATGCCTAATGAATTATGACAAAATAAAACCCCATTTATACATGGTCCATGAGTATTTTCTCTTACATGTTGCTCAATACGCATAAATACATGTGTTTAACCACTTGTCTTGGAAGGACACTTTTATTGTAATAAAGTGATGCAGGACTTAGTGAGGAAGAATTCACGCCTCAAGTATATTTTGTTACAAAATACCATGCGTCAATAACAGCTACGTACAAGCACCTTATTAAAGGTCCCATGTTACCAGTTGGCGGTCCTGACCAAGCGGAATGCAAGTTTATACTAAATTAAGCTGCCACCAACGGCACGGGCGCCACCGCCGTAAATGTGGGCGCCGATGGGAGCGAGGACGCCAATATGAATACAGGTGTGGACGCCAATGTGAATACAGGCGCTGCCGCGAGCGTGGTTTATCAGATAAGTTTAACTTTTAAACGTCTCTCTTTAAAATGGGACTCGGTATGCTAGCACTTGCTTTAAAATTGCTGCCATAGCTTGAACAAAATTTTAGATTCGAACTAGAAGGTACATGAGGTATTCGACATAATGACTACGAAAACTTTGAAAAAGTTAAAAACATAATTACATTTTTGCTTGTTTTACTTTGATAAAGTAATCACAATTGTACATGGTTAGCTATATGGATAAACTTTGAATATGCCCATAACGGGTTGATTTCGAGGCTAGGAGATTGGAAAGTTTCAATGTCATATGCTTTGACTGATTTGGATGCTTACGTTGTATTTGCGCACTTTGCATGCTTATTTGATGACTTTTTCTGTGGATGAAAATAACTTTTAATTTACTGGGCACAACTTTTACAATGTTGTCACTAACGCCTTACCCATGCCCCGAGCATTTGAATTACACTTCTTAAAGACAGGGGTAGCCTTGATAAGGACTACACTAAGAGCAAAGATTTTGCTCCAACTTCATTATACCACTATTACTGTCAGGTATCATGATACTTTCATTTTCGAATTTTTTAACGGATATATAAAATCCTTTGTGGCCCTTGGCTCAATTTCATGTGGATTGGACTTGTTTGAATAATAATGCGCATCGAATGCTTGGTTTCACTACTATTTTTCAAAAGGCAAGGCATAATTAAACAATATTGTTTTAGTCTTTCTCATATATGCCAACAAGCACTGTCTTGGTATTAATATCATGTGTTGACTCATTAGCTTCTTTGTTTAAGAACTCAGGCACTTCTCAGCATTTGGAAATCCTTACACCGGCGTCACCGTAAGTGTGGGCGTTGTTGTAAGCGTAAGCGCCGCAGTACGCGAGGCGCCGCTATGGATATGGGCGCCACCATAAAAATGACTGAGCATATAAAAATGACTGATAATTTTTGCGTTTTTGAACTTTGCAGAAATTCAATAGGGTGGGGCAAACGCCTGGATTCTTTCTTTCAACAATTAATAAAGTTAGCGCTGCTCGAGGGGACGCCCTCGGAACAGCAGCGAAAAGGCCCTCGAAGGAGCCTTGTGAGTATGGCACTCACTACCATGCGGACCGACCCTCCCTTGGATGACTAGTCAAAACTTAGCGTATGATACGCAAAACGCTCGAAGCGTGCCCATCGCGAGGCAGCACCTTAGTGTGCAAACAAACATAGCGATCGAATCGCGAAAATGCAAGTTAAAAACACGTTGCAACGTAGGGAAAATCAAAGTAAACCAAGCATAAGTTAATAACAAACATGTTAGGGGCACCAGCGCCCAAATATCTTAAAAAATGGCACCCACACCCCATGCGGACATCATCCCTTGGGAGGCTAGCCACAAAAACATGCGCATGTATCGAACATCAACTTTGGGTCCCAGCACCCTCGCGGAAGGCATGGCGTTCTTACCCGCGACTACGGGCCATCGCCCTCACAATTAAGTCCCAGCGACTTCATGGAAAGCATGGCAACCTAACACAAAGACCGCCAAGGTCTTCAGGAGAATCAAATGAAAACTAAGTCTCAAACCTCCCCAGTGAGCGCGCCAAAATCATGTACGTCGTAAGCCATGAGGCTATGAACATGAAAATACTCAAAACGGAACGAGGACGCCAATGGCGCCATCAGGAAATTATGAGCGAACGACCACGTCGTTAAGCGGGACTCCCCTCGTGGGGACACAATCTCACTTCTTTCGAAGGGGCTAGTGGTAATAGCCCAAATATCTGACTATGTCCAAATGGCAAAGTTCAGGCCGAATGCATAATCGGACCAGGAAGCCTTTAGGCAGACGAGAACGCCCAAATGGCACGACGCCGCTAAGGAGATCAAAGCGCATTAGCGCCCAAGCAACAAAGATGCACAGGTAGTGCAAGGCACATCTTGAATCAATCCTGATCAGGATAAACGCCCAAGCACCAGAAATGGAAGGACAAAGCGCCTCAAAATAAACCAACGAAAAACGTTGTATCGGTCATCCACTCGTGGGGACACATCTCATGGGGACAGAACTTCACTTCTTTTGTTGGGACTAGTGATAATAGGCCCAATAATTAGGAGGCCCAATTGGCAGAAGAGGCCCTTGGCCCAATGATTCACCTCCCATATCACTCAAAATATTTCTTCTACAATCAAGGAAGTTGGTTTGTTGGGGACTCTCCTCAATAAGCCTATAAATACAAGGTGGTAACCCTATGAAAGGTACGTAACTCATTACTCACACGCTACTCATGCTAGCTCATACTCTTACTAACTTAAGCTTCGGAGGTGAATCACAGGGGAACCCCCTGTGGTTCATTGTCTTGCAGGAAAATCTTGCAGCGAACCGGGAAACGACCCCCGGCCAAATCCTGGTTCATCATAAACCATCGCAATATATTCTAGTACTGTGTTTATTATTATTATTTATTTATTGTTATTAAAGAATTTTATATTATTTAACCGGTTTATCATTGTATCTATCTCTTCAATCGAATATATATGTTCCTCCTCTGTTTAGAGAAATATGTGTTTATGTTTATCCTAAGGGTAAATTGCAATTTGGTACCCTGTGGTTACGGGCGGTTCCCCTTTGGTACACTGAAAGAAAAATTTTTGCATTGTGGTACCCCGTGGTTTGCTCCGTTAGCGATTTGGTACCCTGAGGTTTTTTTCTGTTAGGATTTAATGGCAAATGTTAGTTAAAATGTCAAAAATCTCCCAAAAAGTCTTCTCTTATGCGTTTAAGTCCTTTCCCTTTACTAAAAGGGATCAAAACATAAAGAATTAATTATAGGATAAATTGCAATTTGGTACCCTGTGGTTAGGGGCGGTTCCCCTTTGGTACCCTGAAAGAAAATTTTTTGCATTGTGGTACCCCGTGGTTTGCTCCATTACCGATTTGGTACCCTGAGATTTTTTTCTGTTAGTATTTAATGGCAAATGTTAGTTAAAATGTGAAAAATCTCCCAAAAAGTCTTCTCTTATGCGTTTAAGTCCTTTTCCTTTACTAAAAAGGATCAAAACATAAAGAATTAATTATAAAAGGGTCTTTAGAATTCTAATATTATAGATTTTTCTCCTTTTCATAAGATTTCTTTTGAATAGGTCCTGATTTAATTACACTTTAATCCCAAAAGTTTATGATCTTTATCAAAATAGTCCTTAGAACCTCAAAAGACAAATGAGCATCTATGATTTATCAAAAAATCCCTATATTCAACTACAATTTTCATTCAAGTACACTACAAACAAATCAAAACCCCCAAATTTTTCCAAAATCAAGCCCCACAAATCAAAAACCCTCTCAACAACAAAATCAACATCATCAACAACCAATTTCTTCATACCCTAAGGAATCAAAATTCAAAACTAAGGAATTCAATTTCTTCCTCAATTTTCCAAAATTTGGCATAATTGGTCCCTCGAAAGTTTTTTGTCCATTTTTCCGTTGAAAAAAAGAAAAAAAATAAATTTTATTTTGATCCCTCAATTTTCCAACAAATTTCACTGCTAGTCCCTCTTTAATTTCCATCCAATTTTTTCATTAACCTAAAGAAAAAATTGGTTTACATTCTCCAAAAGTTTTATTTTTTGAATTAAGGTCCTTTCTTTTTATAATAGGACTAAAATGTAAGAAAAAATGAATAAATTAAAATTTAAAATAATTTTGACCAAAAACCCACGCAAATTGGCTCTCCTTCTTCGATACCATCCCTTCCACTTCTTCGTCCCTCTCAATTCTCTGACGCCGCCACCGGAATCCGCCACCGACCTTGACTTCATCATCATCGCCGACTTTCTATTTACGCTTCCGCTCTCATCCTCAACCATCGCGCACTCAGAATCCTGTTCTGCTCCTCCCTTCCGATTGCTCTTCGGTGGCTTGAACATCGACAAAAACCACCTCGCCGACCTACTCCTGCTCAGACCGGCGGAATGCTTGGCCGTTGCGCCGCCATGATCAGATTCCCTCTCGGCGGCGTTGTAGCGCGATCTCGACCGGAGAAACAAAATGGCGAGGGACCTGAATCGCTTCAATCCGACGTCGGAGTCGCCGTCGAAGAGGTTATGAACGCCATTGAACTTGATTTGAGGATCTATCCCACGGTAGTGAGGGAAGAAGGAGAAGAAGAACGATTCTGTGATTGGAGAAGAAGAACAGTCGATTTGGGTGGGTTCTTTTTATTTATTTTTTTTTGGGAAAATTGTTTCAAATTCGGACCAATTATGCCAAATTTTAAAAATTTAAGGAAGAAATTGAATTCCTTAATTTTGAATTTTGATTCCTTAGGGTACGAAGAAATTGGTTGTTGATGATGTTGATTTTGTTAGAAGGATTTTGATTTGTGGGTCTTGATTTTGGAAAAATTTGGGGGTTTTGATTTGTTTGTAGTGTACTTGAATGAAAATTGTAGTTGAATATAGGGATTAAAGTGTAATTAAATCAGGACCTATTCAAAAGAAATCTTATGAAAAGGAGAAAAATCTATAATATTAGAATTCTAAAGACCCTTTTATAATTAATTATTTATGTTTTGATCCTTTTTAGTAAAGGGAAAGGACTTAAACGCATAAGAGAAGACTTTTTGGGAGATTTTTGACATTTTAACTAACATTTGCCGTTAAATCCTAACAGAAAAAAACCTCAGGGTACCAAATCGCTAACGGAGCAAACCACGGGGTACCACAATGCAAAAATTTTTCTTTCAGGGTACCAAAGGGGAACCGCCCCTAACCACAGGGTACCAAATTGCAATTTACCCTTATCCTAATGGTTTATTTTTCCCCCTTTTCTAAACTATTTATGTATGAACTAATTAACATAAAAACACTCGAAATAAAAGATTGTTCAGTTTCTTAATAGTAAAAGATTATATTTTCAGAATTAATATGCATAAGTATGTTGTAGAAAAGTCAAAAGAGTACATAACTTCTTTTTATTCTCTTTTACTCTTTCTTACTTGTCCATCAACTTATAAAATGTTATCATCCATCAAATTTGTTTTCAGGTTTTATACCCAAGGAGATAGGCAATCTTAAAAGACTTGAGGAGTTGGATTTAGCAATTAATTTTCTGAGTGGACCTATTCCTTCTAATCTTTTGAATATTTCCACAATAAAAATTTTGATGCTTGGGCCTAATTTTCTTTCTGGTGTTCTCCCATCAAATATAGGAAATGCCTTTCCCAACCTAATACATTTGCAATTGCCAGAAAACAAACTTGGAGGAAAACTCCCACAAAGCTTATTCAATGCTTCTAAGCTCCAAAATTTGGAGCTAGATGAAAACAAATTTATTAGTGGAGTTATTCCTGAGGTACTTGGGAATTTAACCAACTTATTCAAATTAAGCTTACCCAACAATGATTTGAATGGACTCCTTCCAACTACAATGAACAAATTGCAAGATCTTCAATATTTAGATCTTAGTTACAATAGCTTGAGAGGCTCCATCATAGATGAACTCTGTCAAATCAAAAGTTTGAGTGAGTTATTAAGTCTAGAGCATAACATGTTTATGGGATTGGTTCCCAAGTGTTTGGGGAATCTTACTTCTTTGCAAAAGTTGTACTTGGGCTCTAACAAATTGACTTCTCCAATACCTTCCTCTCTTTTGAATGTCAAAGACATTTTGGAGTTGGACTTATCCTCAAATTCATTGAGTGGAACAATTCCACTTGAAATTTCAAACTTGAGAGCCCTTACATTGTTAAATTTGTCACAAAATCAAATTTCAGGATATATTCCCACAACTATTGGTGTCTTGCAAACTTTGCAAAACCTATCTTTGGCATACAATAAATTGCAAGGGCCTATTCCTGAATCACTTGGCAACATGAAAAGCTTGGAGATTTTGGATCTTTCACATAATTACTTGTCTGGCACGATTCCAAAGTCTTTAGTGTCACTTGTCCAACTTAAATACATTAATCTTTCCTACAATCTACTACATGGAGAAATCCCAAATAGTGGGCCTTTCCTAAATTTCACAGCTCAATCATTTATGATGAATGAAGATCTTTGTGGGAAGCCCCAATTTCAAGTGAAGCCATGTAAAATAGGAAACAATAAGTGGTCAAGAAAGATGCTTTTGTTGAAGTGCTTATTGCCGATCACCATAGTAGTCCTTTTGGTTGCTTCATGTATAATCTTTATAAAGTGCAAGAGTCATGCTAGTGATTCAATTGATAAGGATTTGGTAAATTTGGAGACACCAATTAGGATATCCTACTATGAACTTCTACAAGCAACAAATGGGTTCAAATGGAAAGGTAGTTGCAGTTAAAGTACTTAACTTGGCCTTGGAAGAAGCATCAAGGAGTTTTGATACAGAATGCTCTGCCATATGCAATTTGCGCCACCGAAATCTTGTAAAGATCATTAGCAGTTGCTCAAATCTTGATTTTAAATCACTTATAATGGAATTTTTGCCAAATGGAAGTCTTGAGAGATGGCTGTATTCTCATAATTATTGTTTGGATTTCATGCAAAGGCTAAATATAATGATTGATGTAGCATCTGCACTAGAGTATCTTCATTATGGTGCTTCTACTACACCAGTGGTTCATTGTGATGTAAAACCAAACAATATTTTACTGGATGAAGATATGGTAGCTCATCTGAGTGACTTTGGCATTTCCAAACTGTTAGGTGAAGGACAATTTGAAATTTATACCAAGACTCTTGCTACGCTTGGCTATATGGCACCAGGTAGGTGATATTTAATGACTTTGTTATATTTTATTTAATTTTGTTTGTTCTATTTAATTAACTGCAAAACTTTTTCCCCTCTATTTAATTTCTAAACATACATAATGACTTTTTTCTACTACATTTGATTAACATATGTAGAGTATGGATCAAGAGGAGTTGTTTCTATGAAAGGAGATGTTTATAGTTATGGCATTATGCTTATGGAAATGTTTACAAGGAAGAAGCCGACAGATGACATGTTTGTTGAAGGTTTTAGTTTAAAAGATTGGGTGGGCAACTCTACTCCTCATTCCATAGCTAATATTTTGGATGCCAATTTATTAGGAGCAGACAATCAAAATATTGGTAATATCTTGTCACATGCTTCAATAATTTTTGAGTTAGCCTTGAATTGTTGTGGTGATTCACCTAAGACCCGAATTGATATGATAGAAGTTGTGGTGTCATTGAAAAAATTGAAGATCATGTTTATGCGGAATGGTTGAGGCATCATTAGTTGTTAAATCCAATTGTAGTCCTTTTTATTTCTATCTCTTTTCTCTTTCCTCCGTGAGCATTTATTTGTTGCTATATGGAAAAAATTCATGATGATGCATTGTTGAACATTTGTATAAAGTAATGTGATATGAATAGAATGATATTGTGAAAATCCTATTTTGTTCGAATAAATTTCTGTATTTCTTTTAATGCTAAATGTGATATAACTAAATAGAGATAAATGTAAGTTTTGCATACAAGTATGAGCCATAAATAAATAATCTGTTATGTACTTTGTTACTTCTATGCTTAGCCGTGCCCAAGGGTAATGCATTTTCTGTTGTATTATTATGATCATGAAATGAATACAAGTGAACTCTATTCATCTAACTAACATTCTGTTATACTAGAAGCTAATAAGTAATAACTGAAAAACCCATCATCTAACTAACATTCTGTTATACAAGCTTGCATGCATTCACACTAGCTGACTAACTAACTAATTTGGTTACACACTTAGGCTATATTCTGCAACATACACACCATACTGTCATCATCAATAAGGAATAAGGTATAGCATGCAATATACAAGGTCATATTTTAAAGGTTAAATCTTACCTTCTCTCTAAGTACCAAGATTGAAATTTTTTATTTATAATAATAATAATCTCATATATACTAAACTTAAAATTTTTCAATGGAGGACTCAAGAACAAAAAATAAATTATGCTGAAGAAACTGTACTCGCCTACCCTGCTTTATGAAGAAGAAACATAAAAACCTTATCAACAACAAAATTATTTACTGGATAATCTTTTAAAATTCTTGGTATAGAAAAAAGAAAAAGAATATAATATTAATGTTAACTGGCGTTCCTCAAATAGAAACTACCAACAAGCATACGAAATAATGGCCAAAATCAACACAAGATATGAATTTGACATTTGAGCAGAGATCTGAATAATCTCTTCTTCTTGGTGATTATTATAAATGCTTCAGTCCAGAAGATCCCATTTTGCTTCTCTTTTACTGATGCATGAGGTTTTTTTTTCAGGAAAAATAAATACACAATATTTAACGTGGAAACTCCAAATTGGAGAAAAAATCACGACTGTTGTCAAAAGACAACTAAAAAAAATATTAGGTGAAAATTTATTCTGGTAAGAAACCCAAAAAGGATCATAAGTTAAAGTACACCTTACACAGGATTTGACAATGTCTGCATCTGCCAAGTAATTAAGAATCATAACAGAGGACACATGGAAAACATATACAAGGATTTTGGATTTGGTTAGCTTACAATTAATCTGACCACTACTGCAGGTGAAGGAAAGCGATACAGGTACAATTCAACTTTCGCAAATTATGTAGCAAATTCCACACAGACATTTTCTATTTAATGATTTGAAAACCAACGATATAAAATGAGATAATAGAGAAATGAAATACTTTAGCTTCATTGATGCAACTAGCACTAATTACTATGAGTGAGAGCAAAACTGCACCTATGAAAGGTAAGCTTAGACACTTCATTCTCTGAAAATTCTAATATCACAATTCTATTATAAATTCAGCATCAAAGGTTTATCACAATGATCATTTTTATGAATCATTCTAGCAAACATTCTTACAAAAATGAGAGAGACCCAAGTGTGTAAGATGATCTACCACACTTAAAAGCCCTATTTAAATATCATGCAACCCGTTACATAGAAATGGTGCTACAATTTTGTTTACCTAAGCTGGTGAAATAATCTATCAAACTCGTATAAGTTTTATTCAAACACTGCATGATAAGTTACAATAGTAATTAATGGTGCAACAACTTCATCTACCTCTTCATGTAGGCATGTCAAGAATAGGTTACTCCTTGAAGTAATAAACAAAATTTGGATTTCCTGATCTTGGAAAGATACAACAGAAAAAGCCACAGAAGGAAAGGGGAACCAGAGAATGATCATTTTAAAACCTAAGTCTGAATGCATTAACATGACCAATAGCCATAATAGCTTGGTCATCACCACCCTCATCAATCATCATCTTCACTACCCTTATGGAAGTGTTTTCTCTGTGGCCGCCATTTTATATCTCAGTTTCTCTTGACAACTTAGAAAACCAGGCTAAACACAAATTGTCTAAAAGTCATTATTATATAATCAAAGATCCCATAGCTACTGAGTATTGACCTTAAATAGAGCAACTAGCATGGATCTTGGTGATTGTTGAACATCAAACCTCGGTTTTTAGTACCATCTAACTATTTTGTTCAACAAAAAGACTTCTAGAATGATACAGATACCAAAGGTTATGGATGCAACTGTCTCTAGCTTGGATTTTGGAAAAATAAGAACTTGAGGATGTCAATGCACTCTCATGTCAAAATCATTGGCATGTCAGTGGGTGTGTATTACCAAAAATCTTTGCAAGAGCAATTCCCATTCTCAAAACAATGAAATCGGTTTGAATCCCTCAGTATTATTTTTCTCTCAACAATCTTAGAGATATATTTCATGGCGGTGTGACAGTCTACACAAGTTCTTAAATTTTTGAACACCTTGATTGGAGTTCCAGGCGGTGTTGAAATGATTCCAAAGGCAACAGCAAGCTTCTCGCTGTGATAGGAAAGGTTCTGCTCTTTCTGCTCCTCCTCCACATCATGTAGCACAAAGTTTGTGTCTGGGACAAATCCTTCCCCTTTCATTTTCTTATAGAGTTCCTCCAAGAACTCATGTATGTCGTGTGATCTGGGGTGAGATGTATCATCAACTAGGAACACGTGCACTTCTTTTTTAATCTTAATCCAGCTCTTACCTGGCTCCTTCACGACACCAATATCGTCCATAGCCTTCCTGACTTTGGCCACCTCACCCCACTTACCAGCAGTTGCATAAATGTTGGCCAGAGTAATATAGGTCGCTGGGTTCTCTGGTTCTATCTCAAACAATGCTTTTGCTGCTCGTTCAGCCAATTCAAGGTTCCCATATATTCTACATCCTCCAAGTAAGGATGCCCAAAGGAATTTACTAGGCTTTATGTGCATTTTATCAATGATATCCTCTGCATCTTTGAATCGGCCAGATCTTGCCAATAAATCAATTACACATGCATAATGATCTGAAGTGTGCATCAGTCCATGCTTCTGCTTTATTGAATGAAAATATTCTAGTCCTTTATCCACTAACCCTGCATGTGTACAAGCAGAAAGAACCCCAACAAAGGTAACTTCATCAAGCTTAAGGCCAGATTTAAGCAGTAAATCAAATATATGAAGAGCCTTGTCGGGTTGACCATTTTGAGCATACCCAACAATCAGAGAGGTCCATGATGCCAAGTCTGGCCGAGGCATCTGGTTGAATGCCCTTCTTGCATTTTCTATGTTCCCACACTTCGAGTACAAATGAATAAGGGCACTTACCGCGAATGAGTGGGGGTCATACCCTACTCTTGTCATGTATCCATGAACCTCCTTACCAAGGTCCTCAGCAGCATGATCAGCACAAGCATTCAAAACCCCGGAAAATGTATACTCATTTGGTTGGACACCAGACCGTATCAAGTTTCTAAATAGTGCAAGTCCCTCTTCTCTCCTTCCATCTTCAAAGTATCTATCAATCATGGCTGTCCATGAAACAACATCCCTGCTCGCCATCTGATCAAAAATTCCCCTAGCTTCCCTCAAACTCCCACACTTCCCATACATATCGAGAAGAGCACTCCAAACCACCTTGTCCAAGTTAGACCCTGTTCGTACTAAGCGACCATGAATTTCCTTCCCATAACGTAAACTTTGAATGGCAGCACAAGCAGTCAACACACTGGACAAGGTAAATTGATTTGAATTTGAATCATCATGCTTTTGCATCATTCTAAACAATTCCACAGCTTCTTTAGGACGATCGTGCCGGACATAACCAGATATCAAAGCAGTCCAAGAAAAATTATCTCTTTGGAGCATTTCATCAAACAGCTTCCTAGCTTGTTGAAGCTGTCCAACTTTAGCATAACCACCAATCATAATATTCCAAGAACACAAATCTCTGTCACCCATTTCATCAAACAGCCTCCGGGCATCCCCAAGACTTCCACATTTCGAGTACATATCAAGCAAACGATTAGAAATGAAAATCCCAGGCACAAAATTGGAGGCTTTAGTGTGTGCATGAACCCTTTTGCCCTCTTCAAGAGCTCGATGCTGAAGACAAACCTGAATAAGCGTTGAGTATATTAGCGAAGAGGGTCGATCAATGTGATCCAGCAACTGAACCGCTTCCTTTACTCGCTTCTGTTCACTCAGAATATCAATGGCTTCCTTGAATTTGTTCTCTTCGCAAAGCCGGGTTATGACAGAATCATTGGCATTATTTGATTTTATGAAGACTTTACGCAAACTGGAATTTTCTGATAGAGAATGGCGGGAAAATGATAGAGTTCTCCGAAAACATAGTGAAGAAGGCATGGTCGCAGCAGCGTGCGCAAACCACAGATTAAAACGTTGGCAGTAAATGAATGTGTGGTGGTGTCTCTCTAGTCAATACGAGAGAAGAAGTAGATTCGCAGACCGCAGTTGCAGTTTATAGAATTCAGATAAAGTCATACTTTTAAATTTTGATGTCAAAGGGCAAATTTGGTCCCATATTTTGACTCATTCTTAATTTGGTCATATATTTTTTGTTACATATTTTGTCCTATATTTTTGGGTTAGTTCTCAATTTGGTCCCATATCTTTTTTTGTTGCATATTTAGTCCCATATCTTTTAGTCAATTACAGAATAGGTCTTATATCTTTGGGTCAGATGTAGAAGTAATCATATATCTTTGCAAAAAAATCAATTGTTAGTTGATCCTTTTGCAAAGATATGAGACCAATTCTGCTACTTAACCAAAAGATATGAGATCGAAAATGATATGGAATCAAATTTGAACCTTTTGCAAAGATATGGGACTAAAAGTGCAACAAAAAAAATATACTTGACCAAATTGAAAACTCAATAAGATATATGGGACCAAATTTACACTTTGACCTAATTTTTATGGCCAAAGATTCCATCGAAAGATGTCAACCTCGTAACTTTCTTGCTTTTCGTCCACTATAGAAGATTTCTCTAGTAATATCATAATATAAAAAAGGTCAAAGTATAAATTTAGTCTCATCTTTTGCTTAGTTTTCAATTTGGTCATGTATCTTCTTTTGTTGTTATATCTTTGAAAAAGATCCCAATTTAGTCCCACTTCATTTTTTATCTTAAATCTTTTGGTTAAGTTCTAGAATTAATCTTATATCTTTGTAAAAGTATCAATTGTTAGTTGATCCTTTTGCAAATATATGAAACAATTTCTACATCTAATCCAAATACATAGGACCAACTCTCTAATTCACCCAACCAAAGATATGAGACCACTTTTGGTTAAGTCTATTATGCTACTCTATGGTTTAATAGTTCTTGAACTGGTGACTTGTATTTAACTACATTAACCAAAAAAAATGTCCTTATCCTTTCATTTTGTTTGCATTTTAGTTACCATATTCCAAGTAAAAAAATAAGTGCTAACTAATAAGAACCAAAATAAATGTGCTATCTAAAATTTCTCGCGGACAGCATATTTTTTTTTTATCAGTGAAAAGTTTAGGTGAGTTGGGCCCCGGAGGCTCACCAAGGCCAGGGCACAAGGCTCTGCGAGCGCTTAGAGAAGTACTTACAGATCGCCTACCAACAAGGCCCTCACATCGGTAGCGGGATTCGAACTCACGACCTTGTGGATTATGAGTTGACTCCTTACCAACTGGGCTAGGGGTGAGCAACGGTCGGGTTCGGGCGGGTTGATCGAGTGGGGTACTAAGGAGCGGGTTAATTTTTTGAAACCCAAACCCGACCACTAACCCATACAACCCGATGATATCGGGTTCGGGCGGGTTGAATCGGGTTAAATATTCATTTTAGAAAATAATAAAATTTAATTGATAAAAATATATAAATATTTATTCTACAATATAATTTTTATTCAATTATTTTATAATATATAACTCATCATATATTGATCTTTTTAATTAATTTTTACTAAATATATTATTATATAAATAATTTTCACACTAAAAATTTGATATTAATTGTAATTAAATTAAATATTATTTTACTTTAACTTTATAAATAATAAAAATATTTAGATAAACAAAGAATACATATTTTTAGTATTTTATAATAGAAAAACTTTTATTTATTTATAGTCTAATATAAAAAAAAATTAAAAAATAAAAATTTCGGTCGAGTTCGGGTTAAGTCGGGTTAACCAACTCAACCCGACCAAACCGACTTTTCACTAAAATGGCCATCCGAAACAACCCGTATAGGAAACCCGACCCGACCGAACCCGATCAAAAGTGTCGGGTTAGACCCGATTTTGCACACCCCTAAACTGGGCCAACCTTTGTTGGCACGCGGACAGCATATTTACTTGTACCAATAAGCAATTAAGCATGACCACCAACATAATTAGTATCAACAAATACACGTACATTGTAATCAATTACAAAAAATGCTCTCTTGCTTTGAATGTAATGCAAAGAAAATATGTTTACAAAAAGTGTCAAGTTTGAGGAAGGACGGACTACACAGATCACCCCACAACACTAGCTTCTTTCCTTCTTTCTTTTCTTTTGTGTGGTGACAACAATGTTTCTTTAAGCTCATGAGAGAAACTGAAATTTGAACTTCAAGAATTCCTACAAACTACTCACACGAATAATATAGTTACACTCTCGTTCCATCTATACCTGCATCTTCCAACCAATTCGTTCATCTTTAAATCAATTCAAACTTCATCTGGAAAACCCAATGGATGACTAACAGAATTGATGAGTGCATGCTATCTAGAAAGCTTCACCGGGCGAGTTTCCGGAAGGAACTCTCTGGCGTTTCTCTACATATGCTGAAGGAAACCACCCTGCTCGGCCATTGCATTCCCCTTCTGACCATCCTGTTGCGGTTACCTGGGTAATTGTTTGGGACTTTAATTAACATTGAGACTCCGAGGCAATGAAGGATAAAATTCAATTGAACAAAGAAAATTAAGTTGTGATAATACTTTCTTTTTTGGCACATAATGAAGCAAGGGTTCTCAGTATGGTTATGATTGCTGATTAAAATAGACAATAATTGACAAGATACAACAAAGTATTAATCTATTTATAAGCTGGAAATATGACATGGCAGTGAATATCCCTGAAATGTTTCCTAATTTAGACTAGTAAGTATTTCAGCAGTTCCGCAAGTATGATTGCATTGACATCAGACATACAAAGCAAATGTTTTTAACTAAGTTCACATGATTCCTGAAATCAATATCTTCTTCGCTTGCCAATATTCTGGCCTGTTTGACCAGGCTCACATGGAAAAGTATATATAACTACACAATGAGAATATACCTTTCGCACAACAACAAAGTCACCCTTTGCCAAGCTCAGTTCCTTATCTGCCGTAGCACTAAATGGATGCATTACCTGCAAGAGGATGATACACAGTCAACATTAGCTTGCACCCATGTTTAATCCACAGTTAAAATCCCTAGATTTCCGTACTGTGTCAACTGATCTGATTATAAAATATTCCTGCACTTAGTGAGCGTGAGTAGTTTCATTTGTCTTTATGGTTATCAAAAAAACCATCAACAATGAAACACTTGAAGACTGCAGTGCGTTACAGGAATTTTTTTAATTTTTCAGAAAAATATTTTAGTAGAAACCCTAAACAATAAATGGTCAGTGTTTAACTTTCCAATATTCCTTTTCCACAATAAATATTCTATAGTATGGAAAGCCCAAAAAGCCTCTTTTGTTTTGACTTTTGCATATTATTTTCCTATCTTCCACAACTGTGCAAAAGCTGCTTTTCCTGATATAGAAAATCAGCTTTGTATACCTTGCTCATGAAACTACATGCTTTCTTCCATTGACTTATGGATGGCAATAACTAGCCACAAGAAATAGAACCCCCCCTTGAGTAATTGCTAACCATATATATATATATATATATATAATTAAACTTAATTACTGAAAAGAAAGAAAGCAAAGTCACTCAGAACCCATAAGCTGTTGCAAGAAAACAAAATGAACTTGTTTTATAGAATAACATGTCAAAATGATGTTGATGTTGTTATTACTAGAATTATTAGGCAAAAGTATCTTTTCGGTCCAAATTTTAGGGTAAGTGTCAAGTTCATCCTTAAACTTAATTTTGTGTCAATTGTACCCTAAAATTTCACATTGAATTCAATATTGCTCCACTCCACTCTATAACTCTGTCAATCTAATTAACAATAAATGACTTTGTGATATTATTTTTAATTAAGAGATACTGAGATGGCATGTATAAAGGCCGCCCGGTATGTCGATAATAAAACACAATGTTGTTGTCGCTGTTAAACAATCTAGTTACTTTAATCAGAAGTTTCTCCCATCAAATCTTCTTTAGAAGATTTAACAAATGGCCAAAGGGATTGGCAAGATCTTTTGAGCTAATAATTATTTATTTATTTTTTCTATTTTCTTGATTGGGAGGATTCCTTGACCTCTCCTGAGGTATTGGTCTCTGTCAGACCTGCTTTAATTCACACACATAGAAGTGGAAAAGGGAGAAAAAGGTATTAGACAAGGGTCCTGAGATGATAGAAGATATGACAAATTTTCAGATGAGGAGGGAGAGAGAATGCTGAGCTGGACACTGGGCAAAGCAGCTGTCTGGTTAGGTATTTATAGGCACTTTTTGGAGTGTGGAAGGGCTGGGAAAAAATTAGAGACTTTGGTTTTAGGGACTTTGTTTAGGAGAGCACTGGGCTCCCAAAAGCCAGAATATCTTTACGTTTACTGTTTCTTGAGTGTTCTGTGAGTGTTGTAAGTTTCGAGTATTTTATTATTACAGTACTTCTTGTTAATTTTATAAATACAATCAGCATTTAAGTCAGAGGGCTCTATCAGTCTCTCTTTTCATCAAAAAATTGTTTATACTAAAGAGAGAGTGAGAGCGTGAGCTGGAACATTATCAGAATGGGAAGATGATAAGGATTCAGGAAAGCCAAAGAAAAAGGAATCTACCTGTTCAAGTATCCTTCAAAAATATGATAGAACAACCATCAGAAACCCTTAATTAGGGTACAGAATGAAAAGCATCATAACCCTAAGAAATGAATTTCCAAGGGTTATCATAAGTAGAACTGTCCTCTGGGTTGGCATCCCATCCATTCTAACCCAAACAATACTTGCTTCAAATAACCATGCCAAGCTATTTGCATTCAGAAAAATGATTTCAGACAGCAAATTCTGAGGCCTAATCCGCACCTTGTTTTGCAACAGCAATCTCAAGAAACAAGGCAATACATTATTAACTCACCCCAAGTGAAATTCCACATAATTTTTTCTTGCCCTCGCGCAACAACAAATGGAATTTGAGAGGGAAAGATAATATGGCAGAGTACTGGAAGGACATCATTGAATGATGATTATAAGACCACCAAAGAGGATATCAATATTTCCAATTATCGAAACACTTGGTCAAATTTTGCACCAGTGAAACCAAAAGGACGCAGCTCTTGGAATCCTTCTAAGGAAATTCCTAGATAGGTAAGGAGCCACTGGAGAACCTGGAACACCACTAAAGCACCCAAAGAAGATGCATATCCAGTCATCATCCACAGATCACTGAACTGAACAATCTTCCATCTCTAGAGGAAACCAATGTAGGATGTTTCATATTTCCCTTAAACCACTTAAAATTTTAAGATTGTTCCATACTTTATGATAGATCATAGTTGAACCCTACTGATATCATAGACTGAGGGCCATTCAGCAATACATAGAGATTTTTTAAATGAATTTCATATGAAAAATGAAATAAAAATCATATAACATCATATATCAAGTAGGTACTGGCAAAAAACTAAAAACAAGCAATATTAGGTATATGTAGCATACCTCAGCCAAGAAGTACACAGTTTTCCCAGAGCCATTCTCAGATGTAACTATTGGAGGGGCAGATTCTTTCCTCTGTCTCTCTGAAACCATCTGAGACGAAGTTCCAACAAGATGAAAATTTATTGCTATAACAGTGACTAGCACAACTCAAATAACAATAAACAGCAAGAGCCCACACACACATACTCAGACATAATACATGAGTAAAAGAATTCAGTACAGATAGTTCTCACCTCAGCTTCAATTTCACCAAGAATAGCTGCAACTCTTGAATGAAAAGTTTTTTCTCCTTCAACCTACAAAAACATAAGCACAATTTACACAAGTAAAAATCAAACAAGTACATGATTATGAAATTTTTTATATTATCAATCATGTGTGAATTGTTAACATATTACGTACCATAGCGACAAGTCTCTGGAATGTCAGCCTCTGCTGCTGTGACTCAACAGCAGCCAATGCAGCTGTAGCTTCTTTTCCCAGAATAGCCATGTTTGCTTTGAGCTCCTGCATCTTTGCTTCTGAAGCATGCAGTTTTGCAACATTTTCAGCACTTGGAATCTCCCTAACACGTGCTTGTCTTCGTGATATCTCTTCCCTCTGATTGAATTATTAAAACCAAGTTGAGTTACAATGCTCAACTTAAAGTCAGAACATCACAGGCTAAAAAATATCAGACCAAATTAATGATCTAACATAGCAAAAGATACACATTTCTCTTTCAGGTTATTAAAGTGCACCAAACAATATAAGAATCTATAAATTTACAGCACACTAAAAAGTATAAAAGAGGAAGTTCCGGTTTTTCTTTTCTTTTTCTTTTTTTTTTGGCCAAAAAGAGAGGAAGTTCCTATTGGACTTACTGTTGTTTCTGCTTCTTGTCTCATCCGACTATATCGTTGACCAAGATGGCGAGCATCCTCCAAAGGTGCACCCATGACCATCGATCTCAAAGGATCTAAAACCTGGAAAGTGAAAATATAGCGTAATCAGAAATTTTCATTTATCAGTTTTGTATCAATGTATAACCTGAAAGAACAATCTTGTTCCAACTCCACAAATTGTTTTAGCCCTTGAAAGATAGTACAAGTATCATTCACTCCTAAAGGATGGAATTGGAAGAAAATCATATTTTCATACACAAAACTTCAAAAGTAATACAAAATTTCTATAGAATATCAAATTGATAATGCTTCAATCTTTCAAGGACCATACAAGGGTTTGTCAAAACAAAACTGATAAATAAAGCAAAACTCCACTATAGTTTCAAGGCCTGCAAAGGCTTCCCTTACTTTGGATTTTGATTTTCACCCTTATTTTTGGATTTTGACTTTCACCCATATCTGGCGTGCCAGGTGTGTTTCACGAAAACTAAAAAATGTGGGGACGTGGTGAGGATACATATGGTTTTCAAAAGTAGAGTGGAGATCTAACAGTATCACCTATGTAACATTTTAAAACATCAAGGGAGGTCAGAGTAATTTACTCTAATATAGAATCTTGTTATAAAACATAATTGGTAAATCTCTATTGAAACTGGTTATTATATGCCTGATCTATCCAATTTCCAATAACAGAGTATTATAAAAATAGTGTCTCATTCATCTGAAATAAACTAAATTTAACAATGAAAAAGCAATGCTGAAGCAAAATGGTTATGAAATGGTGAAAGCCATTTTGCATATATGAGACTAAAGAGCAACAAAGTTCCATGTACTCTACAAATTAAAAAATGCAATAATGTGGCCACATGACATCATTAAAGAAACCTTCTAATTTCAGAAACAGCTAAATTAGCAATGTGGAATTTTTTTGGTTCCTGAGTACCCCACCTAGTGGGAAAAGGCTTTGGTTGTTGTAGTTGTTTGGGTAGCTTACTGACAATCTAACTTAGCAGTGGCAGAATTTAAGTATCAACGCCTTGTCATTTTTTGTAACCAATTACAAGCCATTCAAGCCCTTTAGAATTGACACTTGGCACTTTGCAATCAAAATTTTATCTAAAGGGTAATAGGATAGAAAAACTGAAAGTCGATTTTACAAGACAGATAGGAACTTTTATAAATCAAACAATAAGACTTGTATAAAGTTCCTTATATCTTTACTATCAAGTTTATCATTAAAAATAAGATACATGGAAAAAATTAACCTTTTAAATTGACAATCGTTAAAGAGAGAGAATATAAAGAAACACTATTCAAAACCTATGTGTCATTCTCTTATTGATGAACCTGATAACAAATATCTAAAGAACCCTACCTAATTTTTTTTCTAAATTAGATTGCATCAGCAGAGAAAACTAATAATATCCATCATTAATTCACATTGATGCTTATACATAAGGAAAATATAAGATAAGTCAACCTGGGAAGACAAAAGCCGGTTGAATTCTTCTTGCTCCTTTTCAACGTGTTTACGAGCATCACCATATACTGATGCAGCCTTAGCCAATATGTTGTCATTGATGTTCTCTGCTCCATATCTACAGCAGTCCTCAGAAAGCTTCGTTCCTGTCTACCATGGGGATTGTTTATACTGTTTACTCACAAATTATGTCTTTAAACAAATTGCAAAGTTTTTATTCCAAAACATATGCTATCATGAGGGTAAACTGCTTTTCCAGAAAAAATTCGAATCACCTGCTTCAATATGCTTATAACCTATTGCCGTAAACAATTCTGCTGCTTTGACAATTTCCTTCTGGAAATCCTAGATCAGAAAACAGTTCCACACAAATCAAGAAATTGAAAAAACAAATCATTAAGCATAACATTTGTTAGACAAACTTTTATAATAACTCCCATTTCAAGTGAAGTTCACAAAGGCTACACAGTTGTGTCTACTAAAATCACTGATCAACTAAACAAGTTCTCTCACCTTCCCCTACTGACCCTCTCCCTCTCCCTCCTCCACTACCTCCCTTGTCTTGTGTTTGGATGAGTTTATTTAAGGGGAGAAAATAATTTTTGAAAGTATTTGACTCATTCCATCTAGGAAGCACGGGTATATATATTTGTGTAACCTAATTCAGTCAATATATAGAATGATACATTCTGATTTGCAATTCACAAAGCTAAAATGATTGGAAATCATTATCGGACAGCATCCCTTGAAATCTATGAATAGATCATCAAAGCCAAGCTTGAGACCCCACTATGGTACCTTAAAACTGGCTGCTTTCAAGTTTCAATTATGTTTGCTCACTCATGAGGCCCATTATTCATAAGACACCATGAGTAGACTTTTTCAAGATACATATTACTCATACTACTTCGGTAGTTCATGAAGTTTAAAACTCTCTTCTACTCTTAATAACAGCTGATTAACACTTAAAAGACTCAAAACTAGAAAAGCTAGCGAATGATCAATCTAAACATGACAAACAGAAAACACTCTAGTACTACCTTTCCTGCACGGGTGGACCTGTAAAGTTTCTCTAGCTGCTGATGTCTCTGCATTTCAACCTCATCAATGACGACAACATCTGAGCTCTCATAACCACTAGCGCTGAACTGCTTGATTACAGCCTGACAAACAAATTAACTAAATAAGAATTTAGAACCCATAACAAGTAGCGGAGAAAAGTGCCAACAAGTATTGAATTTAATGAGTTGTGAGTAGGAACTAGCAGGATAACACAGTATCTCAAAGGGAGGAAATATATTGCCGCACCATATGTTCAAGCAAAAAGCGACTTAGTTCAGTTCAACACTTAGCTTAAGAATTTCAGCCTCTTGACTTAAAGTTATATTCGGGAGCATTAAACAAACCTACCTTCAATGCAACAAGGAACTTATACAATAAGAAGAATTATAGTCTCTTAACTAAGTCAAATTCAGCCTAGGAAGCAAAAAAAGACACCATTATCATCTTCAATGCATTCTGGGATATGTTTAGTGTACCAAAACACGAATTTTAATGCTAAAATCCGTCAAGCCCTCAAATTTTGCCAGGGTTAATATTTGAGAAGAAAAGTATGAGACGTAGAACACAAATAAACTCAAACTTCCAGGTTTCTTTTTCATTTCATGTTATATCTATACAACATCGGCAACCAAGCATTTAGGATAAGAAAAACAAGAATTTAAGTCCCAAAACATATCAAACTTCTAAAACCATCGCGCCACTCAACTTCTAAAAATTCCGAGTCGAAGATTGGGGAAGAAAATAATGGCAGTAAGTATAACACCCCAAAAAAAAATCCAAAATCCAATTTCTTTCTTTCTCAAAATGTATAAATATATACATAATCATCAGCAAACTTGACTAAACGAAACATTAAGGAGAATAAAACTGAAAAGTACCTGCTGCTGTTTGGCTACTTGCTCTTTGAACTTGCTGGCTTGTCTCCTCAGAGCGTCCATGGCATGCGCCTAAGCTTTCTTACCTCGCCTATCTCAGAGAAATGCAAGCGATTCAAAAAAATTGGAGGGTCAAATTACAATATGAACTTGGGATTATAGATCAGGAAGAGAGTAGCTATCAGATCTACTTGAACAAAAAGCTCGACATATTCTTTCTATTTAGGCAAAAATACTAATTTCGTCCCCAAACTTTACACTAACTGTCAGTTTCGTCCCTATTTCTTTTTTGCTGTCAATTTCGTCTCTAATGTTTTATATTTTGGTCAATTTTATCATTTGCTCTTATTTTAGCCAAATATTATTGAGTATCGATAGAATCTACATAGCTAATGAGATATAATGTAAAATTGACAGAAAAAGAAACTCAAATCCTAATTCAGATTTAAAAACAGAATGTAGTCAGCGTTAATTTACTGAAAGAAGTTAGTTAAAGGATAAAATTGACTAAAATATAAAACATTGGGGACGAGATTGACAAAAAAAAATGATTGGAGACGAAATTGACAGTTAATGTAAAGTTTGGGGACGAAATTAGCACTTTTACCTTGTATTTACTTATCTATTTTTTTTTTGGTCCTTGCAGAAGAAGATCGAACCTGCGTATATATGGGTTTTTATACGTAAATGATACAGTGACCCACTTTAAGGACCAGATGACCAAAAAAAAATTTTATATACCAAAATGGGTTTTGCAGTACTGTAGCACGACTCCCATTTTGGTACGGACCAATCAGACTGTGTCATGTGACACAGCCTGATGCATTTAATTTTTTTTTAAAAAAAATTTGGGCCTCCTTTTTGACCAGCCCAACGGTCGATCAAAAAGGAATTTAATTTTGGGGAGGTTCCTCCCCTATATATATGTGCATGGTGTTGTGTGTGTGTTGAGCCGGTCAAAAAGGAATTTAATTTTGGGGAGGAAACCAAAGGTTTGTTGGTTTCCTCCCCTATACATATACATATGTGCATGGTGTTGTGTGTGTGTATTATCTTGTGTGTGTGTGTTTTCTGAAGAGAGAAAGAGAGAGTGAGTAGAGTGAAGAAGTGAGAAAGAAAGAAATAGTTATGTGTGAGAGTGAAGATTGAAGATAAGTGTTAGTGTGAGTATTTTGTGAGTAAAAAGGGTTAGGGTTTGTGTTTTGTGACTGAGAATTGAGAAAGGTGAAGAAAAAGAAGAGGCAAAAAAAATGTATGTATTTTATGTATGTATTAATTAATTTAAGATATTTTTTTTGGCCGAAAATTTGAAAAATTATTTTGTTGTGTTGTGTTAATTTTAAAAATGATCATGATTTGTTTTTTTTTAAATAATGTTGTTTTTTAAAAGAAAAAATAAATAGGAGAAAGGAGGAGAAGAAGAAGAAAGAGGAGATTAAGAGGTNACACGTGATGACTGGACAGCAGATCAAAAGAACCAAAACTCCAAATGCTGAACTGAGCACCAAAGCCACACAGCAAGCCCAACTCCAAATGATGAATTGGACGCAAATCCACTGACCAAAACGAGACCTCAATCAATAGAACCAAACAAAAAGTGGTTGGAACCTCTGGGTGTTGATCGGAAACCGCCGGAAATGTCCTCCCGACGGCGGCTGAACAAGGCGGTTGCCGGTACGACAGAGCACGCGCCGGCGCGTGGGAACTGCGCGAAAACTTTGCAAGGCGCGTGAGACTCACGCGCCGCCCTATTGGACACCGTACTCCGGGAACTGGCCGATCTCAGCCTTCTCTTCCTTCCTATGGTGGCGGTGACGCAAACAGATGCCCAGAAAAATTGGGCCCTAACGTGCAGTGATGAGCTGCACACTCAAATGTGCGCTACTGGAGAAGATACCAAACCCTAAAGCCTTAAAGCTCTGATACCATGTTATTTCTAAGACCAGAATGGATAATATCTGATAATGTTTACATAGCAACAAGGATATATATATATATACAAGACTCAAGCTCTCCTATCTACCTATATTAATTACATACTTCTACCTACCTATATTAATGACTCAACTAACAACTACTAACATAACTCATAACAGACCCAGTTAGTGGATCTAGGCGTTATGCGGTAAGGAAATCATCACTCAATTTTTTTGTCATATGACCAATTTTATATTTTATATTTTTGTCATTTGAACAATTTTTTCTTTACTTAATACAGGTTGAACAAGTTGATGAGCTGGAAGAAGCTGCACAGCAGCCAACCTCTGACTTCCGCGAAGTAGTGGTCAGGGCTTGTCGAGCTCTCAAACAGGCTTTGGGTGTGCAAGCCGCTGGCTTGAGAGCACGAGTCCGTGCTCCCGTTGCACCGCAAGTAGAGCGACAGGAACTTGTTCGAAATGACGAGGGAGGACGACGACGATAACGACCACCACGTGGGATGATGACCAAACGACAACATATGCCAAATATTTTTTATTAGCTGCCACAAGAACGAGAGGAACCACATAGGCATTCTTTCCATATGCCGTCACCAGCATAAGAGGAGCCACATAGGAATTCTTGCCATGTGCCGTCATTAGCACAAGAGGACCCAGCTAGACATTATTTCGCTGGTTTTGCTGGTTCTTCCTCCACTAGTTTTGCTGGTCCTTCATATGGTGGTTTTGGTCCTGGTTCTTCATCCAGTGGTTTTGCTGGTCCTTCATCCGGATTGGGTTGAAGGCAGGGATGCGACAGCTGTCTTGAGAAGGTTTACCGATTTTCCTGGTTCTTCATCCAGTGGTTTTGCTGGTCCTTCATTCAGTGGTTTTGCTGGTCCTTCATTCGGTGGTTTTGGTTTTCCTTCGTTTGCTGATTATGCTGGTTCTTCATCCAGTGGTTTTGTTGGTTTGTCCACTGATCTTCCTGGTCATTTCTCCAATGCTTATGGTATACCTTCATACACTGATATCGCTGGTCCATTGTGCCATGGTTTTCTTGGTACTTATTCCACTGGTTTTGTTGATCCCTCATCCTATCCTGATTTGACAATTCCTTCATCCTACCCTGAATATACCCAGGACACACAACATAATATGTTACGTGCGGGATGATTTACACAGATGTTTTTAGGTGATCAGTTCACAACATCATCACAACATTATGAGGATGACGAGAGTCAGGTTGATTAAATTTTTATTCATTTCTTTTATAATTTATGTAATCGTGATATTTAAATTTAACTTTATTATTTTATTTTATTAATTATGATAATTTTAATTTTATTAACTCTTAAACTTTTTAAATCCTAACCTTCAAATTTTGTAATTTTATAAATCCATGTACACTAAATTCTTAAAATGACAAAAACAAATAACCCATAAATCCAATCTAAATTCATTTATTTTATAATTTTTCAAATTTTATTCATATTTTTCTAAATAAAAATTTAATTATCAGCATTTAATTAATTTAATTAAAATTATCTAACTAAAATATTGTATTATTTAATTTAAATTATCCAATTCTTATACCCTAAATACTTAAATCTACACATACTAATCTATACTATATTATATGTGGGAGGAGCCTTCTGGTCGTCCTCTCATTTATACTAAGATAAAAATATTACATGTAATTAAAATAAGAGAAAACTTACTATTTAGTCCTTCATTTTTTACTGAATCAACAATTTAATTCCTTATTTATTTTACATACATATTGGCGTGCCCATTAGGGCACGCAAACCCCTAGTTACTAATATATCTAATACTCAAATTCACACATACTAATTATAAAACACACACACACAACTCTCTTTTTCTCTTCACAAACGCACACAACACATATATATAGGGGAGGAAGCTTTAAAACCTTTTTGACTGGCGAGGCCCAGAGGCGCGCTACTCTCGGCAAATTTTTTTTAAAAATAAAAATTCATCAGGTTGTGCCATGTGGCACAGCCTGATTGGTCCGTACCAAAATGGGAGACGTGCTACAGTAGCGCAAAACCCATTTTGGTCATCTGTGTTATAGTGGATCACTGTATCATTGAGGTAAAACACCCGTAAATATGTAATACTCTCATTTCAGGATCATTTGAGCCAATGACTTTATTTAATTTTTTTTTCTTTTTGAGTTGTTTATGTTTTTTTTATACAAAAAAATTTATGTATAATATTAGTTAAATAATAAGTTGTTTATGTTATTATTATTATTATTATTATTTTATAATCTATACTGACCACAATTATTTTTTGGTGTTTTCTATGCACGAAATATTAGATTTTCACTATAATTATGTTTATTTTGGTCCATTATATTTTAAAAAGTTCAAATTGATTTTAAATTTGACAAAATGATTCATTTTNTTAAAAAGTTCAAATTGATTTTAAATTTGACAAAATGATTCATTTTGGTCCTAAATATTGATAAAATATAATGGATTTAAATTTTTGTTTAACAATTCATGGATTTTATATTTGAATAAGCTTAATTGTGTAAACTTAGCATAATATTGACGATTACATAATGTCAATTATTATATTACTTTTCCTATAAGGGAAAGACGGAATTTAAGGAATTATGTCAATTATTCCTTTTTCACCAAACACTATTTTATCTTGGGGCCTATTTGGCTCACCAATAGCTCAATTATAATATAAGGGAATGATAAAATAGTATTTCTATTTGATAAGTTGAGAGATATTAGTGATAGTGGATATGAAATTATTTATAAGGGCATGCAATAATTATGGTTGGTTGAAATAATTGTATAGATATTTTAAAATTGTATATGTGCAAAAATGATAATTGAAGTTAGAATGAAATTAAGAATATTGGAATGGAATTTTGGTATTTGATTGAGTCGCTGTGGTTTTAATGGAATGAAATAGACTTATGGAATGAAATTGAATTTTGGTGTTTAGAATTTTGGATATAATGAGTTAAATTAAAAGAATCATTCTCTTTCTCTAGATTTTTATACTTTGAAGTTTTTTATTTTTGTATATATATTGCAACATATTATGAACAGAAATCAATACCAATTTCTTTTTTTGGCTAAAAGAATCAACACCAATTTAAATCTTAAGTATGTGAGATATTATTTAAGATTTGAGCTAGTCATGCAACATCCATACAATTTATGATAGGCCTTATATACAGTTTTGATTGGTTAAAAAAATTATATTTTTTTTTATTTCTCAACATTAAATTACTTAAAAAAAATAAAGATTATGTCACCTCACAATTGTATGCAATTGTATACATATCCCAAATTGCATCTTAAAATTTCCCTTAAGATTTATTCATAATATATGATTATACAATGTTAACTTAGTGATCGATAAATTTATATGAACATTAAGATATGAAAAGGTTTCAATTCAGCGAACATATTTGAAGATTTAAGTTTTCAAAGTGCCAATGGTAAATTCAGAGATTTGGGTTTTTTTTTATTAAAAAGATAAATCTTTCATTCATGATAAAAATGACACAAGGCTATACAACAAAAAAATTAAGTAAGATATCAATCTAACAATATTGACCTCACATAACAAATCACAACCGAATAGGAAAAGACAAAAATCCTAGACAATACAACTAATAAAGAAAAAAAGATCAAATCTCTTATATAACAAAAATATACATGGTAAATAAAGATCCACAAAAATTTCATCGAAAATAAGAAAAACTTGGAAGATATGACTAAGAGACAACACACTCCTCATTCTTCCATAAGAAATCAATCTTCTTAACTGTTATCTTCTTTGATGTTGGATTTCAACTATAGATCCGAGATATGTATATCTACAAAAGAGAAAAGATAAATCATTTACTAATTAAAAGAAAATCTCTAATAGAAGAAATAAACTTCCTTAAGGAGGAGACAAAAAACACCGAAAAGAGGAAGAATATGCTACCACTACTAAAACAACCATAGTGTAACGACAATGTCTTCAGTTGCAACAAGTGAGAAAGAGGGCGAGAGCGAGAGATAAGCTTTTAGATAAGGCTGTCAAAACGGACCTAGGCCCAGCCCGCTAAATGGGTAGTCCTAAGCTAGAAAAATTGAGCTTGTTTAAATGCGGGTCTAAATGGCCTAGCCCGTTTGGCTAGCGGGCAAAATAGGTATGGTGCGGATTGTCCACGGCTTGCCCGCATTTTTTTTCCAAATAAAATCTGGACCTAATGCTCACTATAACACTATTATTGCATGTTGGGTCATAGTATTTTTTTTTTAAGTCCATTTTTCATTTTTGTTGGTGCCCAATAGGTCAATCTTAAAACTAATACAAAAAAAAAAAAGTTTCTTTGCAATTAAGCATCAGGCATCACACGCTTCCTCTTCATTTTAAGTTTTGAAGTTGGCATATCCTGCCCATATACCACGGGCTACTTAACTACCAACTCCCAAATTACAAGGGCTGAAAATGGAGTATGGCCAAACTCTTACAATATGTCAAAATATAATTCACCATATAATAAATTTGATTTGTTTTGGTAGGTTTACTATTGGTCTTATCCTAATTACTACGTTATGATTTAATACAATGTAAATTTTTGTCTATTTATAATATTGGGGTTGCTATGGGTAGCTTTGTAACACCCTGATTTTTATTTAAAGAGAATTAATTAGCCTCACTTATTTTCAGAATTGAAATGGGAGGAAAGAGTCTTCAGTGAATGGGACTAAGATGAGAAATTAATAAACTATGATAGTTGAGTGAGAAATTAAGAATATGGAAGTTTTGGGAAATGTTTTGGACTTTTGGGAAATTAATGAATAAAAGAAAGGCTCTTCTAAGCTCATGATAATTTTTTTTTTTGTTAATATTGGATCGATA
>QANZ01009168.1:0-146686 GCA_003254925.1 Chamaecrista fasciculata
ATGCTCCAAGAGCTCAGAAAGATGCTTATGAGAAGCATCAAAATCTCTCCCTCCGCTCAAAGCTAGCTTGGAGAATGCTCATTGAACATGATTCAACTTGGGCAAAAATCTATTTTCATACATCCACCCTCACCTAGGCCAATATCTCTAATGTTGGCAAGGCCATCTTAAAGGGAGTCAATCTGTTAACACCCTTCCAAACAAAAATCATTCTTGCGGGAAACACAACTGATTTTTGGAATGATTTTTGGCTCCCCTGTGCCCCCTTCGCACTCTCATCCAAGGTCCTCTCTCCCCTTCTGAAAATTCATCCTTGGTGTCTTCTTATCTTAATAGAGATGGGAGCTGGAAACTTCATTCTCTTTCTGTGCAGCTGCCACCCCATATTCTTCACCTTCTCAACTCAATTCCTAAGAATCCTACCTCAAACCTTCATGACATCAATAATTAGGTCTGTTGCCATAACAATACATTCGATCTAAAAATGATATATAACTCACTTCTCCCACCTCATCATAATCATTCAAATCTTCAATGTGTTTGGAAGCTCCAATGTCACACAAGAATCAAATTCTTCATCTGGAAACTCATGAATGATGGTCTCCCCTTTGTTTCCAACATCAGATAAAGAGGAGTTATAATACCTGAACACTGCCCTCTTTGTGGTAGCATTCCATAAACATCTGAACACACTTTTATGAATTGTTCTACTGCAATTAGCTCTAGATCCTCTGTTGTCCCTCACTGTGACATTAACAGCACTGCCCTCAATTTCAAATTTTGGGTCAAAGCTAATGCTACCCTCTCTTCTTGCTCTCTCAACCAAATTCCAAAGGGAACCCTCTTCATCTACCACCTCTGGCACCTATGGATTACTAGAAACAAGAAAATTTTTCAATGCTTCCCATTCTCTCCCTCCCTCATATCCAAAGAAGCAACCATGAAAGCTGTTGATTTTACTTTCCTTGCTTCAAAATCTGGAAAAATTAAATGAAGCACCACTATCCTTGTTGGATGGATGCCTCCACCTCCTAACCATTTAAAACTGAACACTGATGGTGCCCATAACCTGGCTTCCAATCATATTGCTGCTGCTGGAATCGTTCGTGATGATCATGGAAACTAGATCTTTGGGTTTTCTAAATTTTTGGGCTGTGGTGATGCTTTACTTGTTGAAATTTGGGGCATCAAACTTGGTCTATCTTTTTGTGCTTCTAAAGGGCTTACTAACTTAGTTATTGAAACTGATTTTACTGTACCTGCCAATCTTATTCTTAGTCCTAATATCTCTCATACACACTCCTTGTATCCTCTGATTATTGCTTGCAGGTCAGGCCTCACTGTGTTGCATACTAGTCTCCAACACATCCATCGTGAGGGCAATATGTGTGCAAACTTTTTGGCAAAAACAGCTCTTGTTAACAAAACTGGTCTCCAGGAATTCAATGACATGACTCACTACCTTTTGTCTACCTTCAGGTATGATTTTACAAGAAGGAGATTTAGTAGAAGATTAGGTGTTGGTTGATGTGTTTTGAGCTGCACTCTTTCAGTTTTCTGTCTCTTCTAGTTTTTCTGTCTTTTCTGGATTTCCTTTGTTCTTGTGTTGTAATTCTCTGCTTCTTTTGCCCTCTATGTTGCTGTTTTTTCTGTTTGGCTTGTTTGCCTTCTGTTGTGTAATGCTGGTTTATTGAAATAGAATCCTCTTTGGTACCTTCAGTTTATACTTAATATCATCTAACGTGAGAGAGTTGTCAATCCATAGTTTTCATACTCTTATTAAAGTAAAACATATCAAAGTAATAGTTTCAAGGAGCTATCCTATTCCAAATGGGAAGGCATATTCGTATGTAAGTTGTTAATGAAGAATAGTCAAATTGGAATGCACCACTGTATTTTAAAAATGGAAGGATAGTTCATAATTAAGTTATATGCCACAAATATAACATGTTGCTCACAATGAAATAAATATTATAAAAGCCTCAGCCTACTTGATCAGGTGAATGGTTGTTTGTATTCAAATCAACTAAAAGGAAGTGAAAGCTTACATCACATAAGATGGCATACAAAAGCAAACTATCCCTATGGAGAAATTAATAGTTGTTAGTCAGAATGCACAAGGAAAATATACCAAGAGGGGGGTGAATTGGTATTTCAAAACTTTTTCTAAGTTAAAAACAAGTTTTAACAAAATTCCTTAAAATAGTTACTCAAAACAATCCCTCTAATATAAATTCCTTAGAACAGTTCCTTTAAACAGTTTCTTTCAGAACAAGGCTTCTTAGCAATAACAAATATGCTTAAGATCACAGATACTCAGATAAAGCAAACACTTAAGCAAGACAGATATATATGTATATAAACAGATTGCTAATGAAAGAAAACTAATCCTTAACTCAAAAGATAAATGCGGAATATAAAGGAGAAAGGATAAGGAACAAGACACAGCAGATTTATTCTGGTTCAGAATAAGATACTAGTCCTATAAAGAACTTTCTCTTAAACCTACGTCCAGTCCCCAAGCACAAAGCAAGGGATTTTTATATCATTGCTGGGCAAACTAACCAAATTACAATTGGCACTCAACCATTTACAGTTTCCCAAACCACAAGTCCTCACGGGTAACAAAACGGTTCCTCACAACAACTCCTCTTACAGTGCAACCACTCACGGATAACCACTATAGGGTTTCACAACAACCGAGGGCAGGCAACCTATTACCACTAGGAGGTATACGAACGAATCAGAAGATATGAGATGAAAGAAATTGGTTCTCTCACAGAGAGATAGGTTCACACACAAAGGTGAATTGTCATAAAGACTAATCCCACAAAGGGTTCTCACAAAGAGTTTTCGCACTTAGCAGCTTTAGCACTTAGCAATCGCATCTTCAACACTTGAATTCTTCATCTTTTATAGAGAGCAGCTTCAGTAGCTTGAATAGGAAATATTCTTCAGCTTTGAATACTCCAACAACTAGGAACAATAGTATCTTCAACATATTTGATTTGTTTTTCGCCTTCTTTAAAGTCTTGACTGAATTTCCATGTTGCTCATATGATAATAATGACATATAGAGGTTGAGCTTTAATCAGCAGGTGAAAACTTTCCTTAAGATAGTTCCTTGACCTGCGGAATAGGAGCAATTAGCAGAAATCTTTCCAAAAATAGATTTAGCATTAAATAATAATCTCAACGGACAGCTTAAACTTTCCAAAATATATATAACACAGAGTTATTGCAATGAGGCACGTTTTGCACTTGAAATAAATCAGATATAAAGATTATAACAAAACTTAGAAAGTTTCATAAACAGTTCCTTCAATCATAGCGATAATCAAGGAACAGGAATAATTCCCAGATTTCTTTTCTTCTTTAGATAGATTAACACATAATCACTGATTTTATACTTATTGAAATTCTGATTCTAATCAATCATGATCTATCGATTATGTCGAAATAAATAAAGCAATAATCCAAGACATAAACGATCTTTCAAAATAAGAAACTTATTATTTATACAGTAATCAAAAATATATCAAGCCAATATTAATGTACATATATATATATATATCATTTAAAAGAATTTTTGGCAATTATCAAAATAAACACATTTAATAAAATAACCAACTAAACATTATTCTATATTTATTAACGTTAATTAACTCATATTCTATCGCTTAATAAAATGAAATTATCTATACAAAATTTATCCCAACAATAGCAAATGTAGGCTAAAAATTTCCTCAGAAATCAGAGTGATTACGCTAGAAAGCAACAGAATAATCCATCTTGAAGGCAAGCAGCTATAAAAAGAAAATGCTCCAGTTCCCTGTAGACAGAAAATATATATATATATATATATAAATGATGGATCATTAACAATAGCAAATTAAACTCTACAAAATCAACAGTCATATCTTGAAGTAGTCCTTTATGAACATAGCAGAGTATAATGAGTGAAGTAATCAAATTAATTTTTATTTCCTCAAAGGATACAAAGTAAATCAAAAGAATAAAATAAATACCATATAATTGCCACAAAGGATACAAAGTACCGGACATTGCTGATGGTGCCCTCCACCGTTTCGACGGTAGAGATTCAAAACGCAGACTAAAGCTCAAATTGCAGCATACCTCACAAACCCTAAGTGTTTCAGGTTTTGATTCTTCCTCTCAAACTCCGTTGTCTGAAAAATAACCAAAGAAACAACATTGATCATAGAAACAACATCGATTATAGAAATTAACATCTCGCAAATCATGATTATGGTAATGAAGAAGTGGTTGAATATTACTAACCTTGTAGGAAGCCATTGGTTGAATATTAAGGATCAATTATTTTAGCCTCCACGTTCGATTCGGAAAGTGAGTTGATATTGATGTTGCGGAATCGAAAAGTGAATCAGAATCAGAAAGTGAATCGGAATAGATTATTAACATAACAGGGAGGGAGGCTTTGGATTTATGAGGCAGAGGCTAAAGCGTAGGCACAAGTAGGCACAAGTAGCCCAGTTAGTAGGTTACTCTATATTTTATTTCCAAATTCAAATGATGTATTTTTAGGGGGTGAAAAAACAAATTAAAACTGGGAGTGTGCATATATAATTGCAGAATTTTGTTTATTAACCACTAAAAGTCCAAAACTCATTTTTGTTCTCTTTTAAACAATTTTTTAATTAGTCATTCTTAATTTTTATTAATGATTTCTCAGTTTCTCACAATTTTTTTTCTATTGTCAAATTTTAATCGATGATATGAATGTCACTTTAACAATTTTTTCTTTTCTATTTTGTTTCACTATTTTGATGTTTCAACTTTTTAAAAAGAAATAACAAATAACAAATTTAAAGTTGATGCTACACCATTTTGAAAAGTTGATGCTACACCATTTTGAAAAGTTGTGCATATATAATTGCTACACCATTTTCTTTTTTTTGAAAAGAAAGATCCTTTTGAAAAAAAGTTAATGTACAAATAACAAATTTAAAGTTGATGCTACAACTTTAAAGTTGTAGTCTTTATTTATTTGATGTTTTGATTTTTTTGTTAGCCACTTGATTTCTGAAATTTAGTCTCGATTAATCTGAATTTAACCCGTGTCATACATTTAATTATGATTAGAGAATCTCTTAATTAAAATAATTTTAATTATATTCATAAAATTTTAAACTTAATTAAAACCTGACTTATGCGATATCAAGTCACTTATCACTTGACCAACCTTTGGTTGGATAATATTTTGATGATTTTGAATATTAAACTTAATAATTGTGTTAGTTTGTTAAAGGTTGTGGTTTTGAGGGTGTCATTGCACTGCAAGGGGTGTGCAGCGAAAGTTAGCAAACACATTTCAAAAATGGAAGGTCAGATTGATTGATTTATTATGAAGTTAGTTTAAGATGCAAAGTTTAATTCTTGACATGGGATGCAATTGTTGATGTGACATAATTATAGTTATTGATATAATTTAATGCTGAAAAATAATAAAAAAATAATAATTTTTTCAATCAATCAAAACTGTGTATGAAATCACATCATAACTAACTCATTCACGTGTAATTATATTATTGGCTCATAACCTATTGCATCCCATGTCAAGAATTGCATTATAGACATACCCTTTTATTATGATCATTTCAATTGTATGTGGTCATTAATTAATTAGCTTTATACCAATAATTAAATTTAGCAAATCAGAAATAATGTTGAAATTAAATATTTTGTGACCTACAAAAATCATTAGCGTTAAACATGGCGAGGAGATTGTATTTTTGTGGATATGATTCCAAATTTCTAATATGATTATTGCATTGGTCTTCCTATATGTCCAAGTCTTTACACTTTTCAGTGATACTAGAATTATTGTCATCATTGAAATATAGCATAATGGAAGTTCAATCAGCCTACTCCTCCTAGCAAGGTCAGCAATTTCAACTCCACATACACTCACCCAAAATATCTCCAAAATTTGACTTTATTATTATTTTGAGTGTTAGTTGTACCCCAAACATTTTTTTTAGTTAATTATACCTATAATATTTCACATTTTAATCAGTTGTACTCCAATCCCTAATTCCGTTAGTAAAATTAGCAGAAAAAAGTTGATGTATGAGGTGACTCAGTTGATGGTTGCTGAGATGATATATTTTTCTTTTGTTTTAAGATCTTTCAATTTCTATTATTTAAAAAATTTTTATTCTCTCAAAATTTTTCTTTCACATAAATCTTGTTTGTCATATTTAACAAGTTCATGCAACTCAAAAAAAAAATCTCTTTCCAGCGACCCAAGTGTAAGCCCAATAATAGCGAAGGTTGGGCCGTTAAGTAAATCAATCAGAAGTTCAAGCCCATATATTTATATATATATATATAAAGTATCAGAAGTTGAATCTTTTCCTGCTTTCTCATCATAATTTGCAAAATGAGAGGGACTTTTCTAATTGTAACAGTGTAAGTACTGAAGATTAAAATAAAAATTTGGTTCCAAAAAGATTACAGAGCTAACAAATCAGTCCCTAAAAGATTAAAATACATAATTTAATTCATTAAAGATCAAAACAGTATACTTAGCTTATTAATTCTTTTTGTGGTTTTAATAATATACCATTTTGATCTTTCAAGGATAAAAAAGTATACCTTTCAATCTTTTAGGGACTAAACTATGTATTTTAATCTTTCAAGAATTGAATTGTCANTTATAGCGTATTCATGCATATAAATTATATTATTTATATATATGGATTCATGGTAGTAAAACGTGCGGTTTGGTTCGGTTTGATAAACCGCCACCGAACCGAACCGCCAAAAAATAACAAAAATGAAACCAAACCAAACCATTTGAATGTCGGTTTTGTTGCGGTTTGGTTCGGTTTGGTTCGGTTTAGTTCGGTTCAATCGGTTTGGTTCGGTTTTAAACACCCCTAAATCTAATAGTCTCTTAAAGGAGTGAATTGTTAATTTACTCTATATAAATCCTATTTTCTGGCATGGTGGGTTGGATATATTAGGATTAGGTGAAACACAATGCAAATAAAAGCCTCGAAGTAGGTATCCTACTCCCACCCCAAAACATCTCTTGCAAATTTTAATTGGTCAAATATCTGGTGAGAATTCATTGGTCGAAGTAGCATATTACTGATAGTGGAACTGATGATCTAAGCTTTAAAATAAACATTAATATGCATATACATATACGTGTACTAGGGGCTTTGCGTGCCCTAACGAGCACGCAAATATGTATGTAAAATAAGTAAGGGACTAAATTGTTAACTTAGTAAGGAAAAAGAGACCAAATAGTAAATTTTCTCTTATTTTTAATTTCATAGACTATATAGTTTAAATCATGGACGACCAGAAAGGGGTGGAGCCATATAATATAAGATGTATATTTTGGGAAATGCCAAATTTGAGTTGTTGTCTATACAACAGCTTAATTGTTATCAGAAAATTCTTTACTTGTGAATATACCAACAGCCACGCTCCATTCTCTTCCCATATAAATAAGAAAATGGAAAACTATGAGGAATCAGGTAAAAGTGACAAAACAGACAGGAAAAACGAAGCAATTGCAAAACTATAAAAAAAATGGTGAATACACTCCTTTCAATTATCAAACTTCACAAATATCCTCGTTCAATTATGACCTAGTTATAAATAACTTCATCAATTGTCAAACTTAGCAAATACACTCCTTTAGCAACACATTTTTTGAACTTTCACAATATTAAAAAGTTTAGCATTTTTTAATTATTTTAACTTTTTACCATATAGACAAATCTTAAAAACAATTAAATATGTATACATAGAAATGTTATGTAAAAACTATGTGCAAAATTAGAGTTAAATAATATAATGTGAAGGTTCAAGAGATTATTTGCTAAATTTAATAACTCAAGGGGTATTTATAATTAAACTATAGTTAAAGAAAGCTACTTGGTAGATTTGATAGTTCAGAGAGTTATTTGCAATTAGACCAAGAGTTGAAGGGGATTATTTTGAAAGTTGAGGGAGCTACATGCAACTAATCCATTGTTGAAAGGGGTATTTGCATTTTTGTTTTCCTAAAACATTCTCTAAGTTGCATGACTACACCAACTCCAATGTCTAAATGACTACATCAGCAGCACCTCCTTCTCTTTTGCCTCACTATATATAAACCAATCTACAGTCAGGAAAATGTCTCATAGATATCTACCAAAAAAAACTCTAATCATTCTTCATATCTTGAGACTCTTGTCTGATATTTCATACACAGAAGATGGCAAACATGTCTGTCCTTGAATTCATCTTCATCAGGGCATCTTTGGCAGCTATACTCATTCAAATCACCATGGCCACAAATCATACTGTTGGAGGACCAAATGGTGGGTGGGATACAAGCTCAAACCTTCAAGCATGGGCATCATCCCAAAAGTTTTCTGTGGGAGACAATCTCAGTAAGCCACTTGCATGCATCCATTAAGCATATATCTTACTGAAGTAGATCCTTTGCAATGCACTGCAATTTAGAGAGAGAAAGAGAGAATTAGAGAGAGAAATGTGGGCTCCACTAATATTTTCTCTCTCTAACTCTTTCTTTCTCTCTCTAAACTGCCATGCATTACACTGTAGAGGATCCGGGTCCTATATCTTACTTGTGCTTTCATCAATTTTGAGAACCGATACTCTGTAATTGAAGATCTTGAATTTCTCTGTAATTTAGACAAGTCTATGCATCTGATAGCTTTGCATTTTTAAAAATGCAGTGTTTCATTTAACACTAGTGAGGGAAATTTGTCTAATTACAGGGAACTTCAAGTTCCTCAATTACAGAGAATCTGTTCTCATCAATTTCTATAGCAACACGTTTCTTTTAGATTGAACAACATTTTCTGTTAAGTTAATGACATTGATATATATATGTATGTATATGCAGTTTTCCAATACCCGCCAAACCACAATGTGATTGAAGTTACAAAGCCAGACTATGATTCCTGCCAGCCAACGAAACCAATCCAATCTTACAATGATGGCACCACAACCATTCCTCTCGCTTCGCCAGGAAAAAGGTACTTCATCTGTGGATCATTAGGACATTGCAGCCAAGGTATGAAGCTTGAAATAGACACTCTTGCGAGCGCAACATCTTCCACGTCCCCGGAATTATCTCCTTCACCAGCGGCTTCCCCTGTGATCCCTGTTATTCCTTCCATTGAATCTCCAGAATCTAACTCGCCAGCTGAATCTCCAGAGTTTACTAACTCACCGGCTGAATCTCCAGATTTTACTGACTCACCAGCTGAATCTCCGGAAGATATTCCGACAACACCCAGCCCATTATTTGAAACGCATCCGGTTAGTCCTACATCCTCCCCAATCATTCCTTCCACTGAAAATACAGCTGCTGACTCACCTCTAGCTCAGAGTCAGAAGTCACTGGACCCATCAACTGCATCAGCTAAGAAAGGAAACCTACAGGCCTTCATTGTGACTATATTTAGCTTTTCATTGGTGCTTCTAGCCTTCTAGAGGTAGGAGGAATCTTTAGTCAAGTCATTGTTAGTGAGCTACTTGTGTGTGAGAGCTTTCTGTTGTTTTCTCTTTGTTGTTGTGGTTACAACATGTCAATTTCAGATATATGAGTGTGCTTTACTGGTTTTAGAAAAATCATCTCTTGTCAAAGATTTGATTTTATGTCATTAGTCATAACCTAATTCTCAACCTGCTTTTCACATCATCATACCAAAAGTAAAAGCTGGAAGCATTCTAATAAGTCTCTGCTTTAAGAATGTTTAACTCAAAAGGAAAACCTAGATGACTCTGTGAACTACTATCATACTCTGGAAGAAGAATATTATATATGTCTTGGAAATAGTCCCGTTATTGAGGGGCAAATACAGATAGTTTAACTAAAAGAAGAACTGGCTAAATTCACCTTCAATTTTTTATCCTGCAACAGTCTGACTTCTAAATTCTGGAAGGCAGGTTACTAGCTTTTTGAGTTTCTTGTTTAAATATCCAAATAATTACCACTAATGGCTACTCAGAGATAGTTATAAGTCTTATACTTCCAGAATTCATATCTTAATCATCGTATTGCTGGCTTCTATTGAAGGTCACTACGAGAAATTCATAAAAGATGGGACAAGAGAAATTAGACCTACATCGCGTCAACTTTCAAACACGAAATAAAGCATGTCCTTATTACAGTTTAGAAGGTATCAGCACAAACACGTCTTCGTAATCAGTTTCCAAATATAGGGTTTCCACATCGGAATCTCACTTTAGGAAGCACACATGGACACAATCTTGCACAAAACTATAATACAAGCAAAGCACACAGACAGCAAAGCAGTGGATGCTAAGTTGCTAACCACTTTAAGCAACAGGAGGGCGAAGAAGATGATCCTGGGATGTATCAACTGCAGCAGGCGGCAAAAATTGCCACATGGCAATTCCAGGATAACCGACAAAAGGTATCAGCTTTTGGCTGGCAGCTTGCCCTTGAGCAGTAAATGCAGCAGAGGGATGAGAAAGATAGGTAGGCTGAGCTTGAGCATTCATCAATTTGAACTGTTGCTCTAACTTTTCTTTATCCATCTTCAACCTGTTCTTCTCATCACGAAGCTCATTCTTCTCAGCCTGAAAGGAATACAGAAATACAATTCACATACACAGACAGAATCCCCCATATTTCCACAGTTATTATGCCCAAGAAATTTCGAGAAACACAAAGTATGGCAACTCAAATTTCAAAAATAAAATATCACTCCAAAATATCAAGTAGAAACAGAATCTCACCTTCAACTCCTTAATCTTCACATGCAGTTCATCATTTGTTTCCTTCAGCATCTGAGCTTTACTTCTTAGTTCGGTTACCATTCGAACTGCATCACTTAATATAGCAGCCTTATCTGTTTTAGGCACCTTGCCGGGCTCCAGAATAGAACTCAATTCCAAGAACCTTGAAACCATGCCAAATTCAAGACATGAGATTTAGAAGACTAAACTCAATCAGACAAGATGCAGAACAATAGCATGCCTCTCATTCAGTTTGTCTCTTCGCACTTTCTCACGACATGCCTTGTTTCCAGATGCACATGATTCAGATCTCAACCTGAATTAACAATTGCAAATGGATTAGAGAATCCTGAGAATGAAAGAGTAGTAGGAGAATGACAGAAAGAGCGACCCGACAGCAAATTAACAACCTAGTCTGTAGTTAATGCCCAGACTCATTTCACAAATCATTTCCTGTATTTGATTGAAAAGAAAATAAAGAGAAAGTATGAACCAATGTCATAACATGCTTTTCTAACAGTATGAACATGAAATGTTGATAAACAAATACGTGGTGATTTACAGGTTCACTTCATCACTTGAACTGAAGGTACACATAAAAGAGCAGTATAATTCATCCTTCTTGTCAGAAGTTGACTAAATTTTGCATAAAACTGCTTTTTCCAGAGAATAGAGGAACATAATTTGAATATCTCCATATTAATGAAGAGCTTTTATTAATACATCAGTGATATTTAAATATATTCTTTTAATCACATTCTTGATTCCATTTCCAAATACTTAATAATGCTGGCAGGAATGTTAAATCTAATACCAGATGTGACAATAGGCCTCACTAACAGCAGCTTTCAAAGCATAATGTTATCGGGATTTTTATCATCTATAACAGGCCAAATTTTCAGATCCGCCACAGCAGAATCTTCTGCAATTGTGAAGAACAGCTTGTCTGTAGTTTTCATTTCCTAAATTCTAAACGATAGTAGCAGTGGCAATGATAAGTTTGCATTTTTAAATTAAATTTATGGTAAGATTTTTTTCACTTAAATCACTCATACGCCAACAGAAATCATGCATTCTCCAGTATTCAGAGATGCAGAAAATCTACTCCATATATAGATCTAGTGGCAACTTCAAGCTCAGGATGTCCAGGTTACATAATAAAAAATTAAAGCCATTATATTGTAGTTATGCAATTATGATGAAATTACAGTACTTGAGTTTATTAACCCCTTTTAAAATGCCACAGTAGAAAGAAGTTACCGTTTTGAAGGGCCATTTTCTGGGACAATTGAATTCTCCAGCGAGTATTCCACGTCCAAGCTGTAATTATGAACCAAGAGGACAAAATAGTATGAGAAACAAATGCTACAACGTAATTTATGCCACTTTTGTGTCACTCACTCATGAAAACAAATTGCTGCTTTCTGTCAATCAATTCAAATTTGCAAATAAAAAGCTCTGTACACCATCAACGATACTTTAGTTTGAAGATCAGTTTATTTTTTGAAAAGTAACAGAACTCTTTTATAATTACGCTTGGAGCTGCAATCAACAGGTAGCATTTTCAGTGGTCAACTGGTCAAAAAGGAATAAGGAATCCATAAAGATTAGGATGATGACTTCCCCTCTAACAAAACCGACACTATAATTAGAAAAACTAATTAAAACACAATTTTCATGGTCCATAAAAACAAATCAATCAATGTTAACAAAAGGAGAAAAAAAAAGTTATTAAAGTTTTTTTCTTATGACAATTGAAATGCTTGCAAATAGGAAAAAAAAAAAATGTTCTGGTGGTCCAAACGGAGAAAAAGTTGTTCTGGTGGTCCAAACGGAGAATTGAGTCAATTGACCCACAACTTATGTTGAAGATAATAACAGGGCACTAGCTGGTGGCTGAATTTTCTAGGACAAGGTGATCAAAACACCAACTACTGTACCAATTAAAGTACCAACCATCAATTAACAGAATCAACAGTGACCAATTATTTCATACTCAAACTCAAATTCAAAACTCTAACATTTAGTAAAGGATAGATGATTTCCTAAAACGCAATTTAGCTCAGTCTCTAAAATGTAAATAGTAGGGTACCCTTAAGTACAACAGCAGCTGTTACAAGTTACATAGTTCTCAATGAAAGTATGGAAGCAGAAGAAAAGTACTATGCTTTACACAAATGAATGAACTAGGAAATAACCCCAGATTTACGGTTTACCTAATATTCATGGGAATTCCCATTTTCTCATCAGTTTAATGGAAACCAAACAGAAAGTGAGAAAAGAATAAAAACCCACCTCATATCGGAAGAACTCTTGAAAGTTTGAGGGGGCCAATTGAAACCACCGGAAGCGGCGGCCGGGAATTCAGGTCCGGCAACAGAGACATCGAGGCCGAAATCGTAGAGCCAGTTGGAGGTGTAGGAAGAATCGATGTCCATTTTGAGGGTGAAAGGAGAAACAGTAGTGAATGAGAGAATTGAGAATTCATAAAGCGCACTGAATAAGAATTGCGTTGGAATATAATAATTGAATAGAAGAGGTACTAAAATGTAGATTGGTGGGTTTAGGTTTAGTTTATTAGTCGCTAATTTTCCGTCGTGAAAGAGGGGAATACGTGAGTGAGTGACGGAAGCACAAGATTGTGTGTCGTGCTCGTACAGTGCGCCATGGCCAATTGGCCATACTGTACATTACACTCATAGCACCTCAGTAAATAAATGCTTTCTCATCCACACTCTGACTTTGAGAGCAAGTGTACTTTTAAAAGTATATTTTTTTATTAAATTTTTTATTAATTTTTAATTTTTTTTATAGATTTTTCAATATTTAATTTTATCTCTAAATTTTTATATTTTGATCCATTTTATTAATTAATTAATTTTTTTCAATAAATTAACAATAGAATATATTATGTTTTTTAATTTATGTTAAGATTTAAGTTTTTTTACATATTTACATTAAATGTTATTAGTTATGTGTAATTTGTCATTAATATTTGAATAAAATTAAGGTCTTTTTTTGCCTTTTTAGTTATGTCCTAAAAAATTTGTATGGTAGTTGGCCAAAAAAAAAAATTTGTATGGTATAAAGAGAATTAAATGTCAGAGTGGTGAGTGATTTAAGTAAAATTTTGAATTTCATATTTTATAAATATAATTTTTTTTATGTTAAAAAACCTTTTTAAGTTAAATATGCAAAGTTTGTTGAGTTTAAATTAGTCAAAATAAAGTCATTATTCTTTAACAATGATTCTAAACTTCATTCTATGATCAGTTGTTTTAAACTTCATTTTTTATATATATAAAAGCGGTGAAGAGTATAAAACAAGGCATCCTCAAATTATAACAACAATGCATCATCATCGTCGTGCATCATGTTAGGGGCTCTTGTGTTATGACTCGAAGACGCAATAGCTGACGAAGAAAACTGAGTTTTAACCGACAAGTCAATAACCTAATTTAGAATAGAATCATAAAAACTAACAGAAATTGAAATGGATCTAATAGTCATAGACGTTACTATCTTCACGCCTTTTCAGATGATGTTGTTCTTGCATTTTCATATTACATCAAGTCCTACCAGTATTATTAACCAAACCTCATCAAAACGATCCCTGTTCCTTCACCATCGACGAATTCAAAATTTGAGCCAACTACAGAATTCACCGTTACTAAAATTTGTCCTCGTCAACTGTTTATTTTTAAGCGGAAGATTTGTGAAGAAGAAATTAGTCATTATTTTTGTTTTTTTGTTGCCCAAGGTATCCCCCAACTTGATAGGTCAAAGACTAATCCTTCGCGGATCTGAGCTCCAGTTAAGGGTCTGTCGCTGGCCAATTGATTGGACATACACAAGACGGGATTCGAATTTCCGACACTTGCTTGAACGACCTAGTTATTACTAACCAAACTTAGTTATTAGTAATCATTTTTTGACAATGAAAACCCTTATTTAAAAAAAAAATATTAAAAATCTCATATTTTTAAAATTTCTTTTTGATATGTGTATCAAATACCCCTAACTGTATTAGCATTTGAAACAAAATTAAAACTTGTATAAAAAAAAGAAACAAAATTAAATCATTTTAATTAATGAAATTGGTCAAAAAGTAGCTTTTAAATAAAAATGACAACGTTTACCTAAGTATTGGCATTTAGGAAAAAAAAAAGTAATTGATAATAATTTTTTAAAAATCAACTTACTAAATGATAACTTCGTTTTATATTCTACATACTTTATCTATTTTTAATTTTTTGACATAAGTAAAAAATAATAATAGGGAAAAACTCTGGCATTGTATGTTGACTTAGTCCTCCTCTTCCTCCTCCTAATAATATAAGAATAATAGTAGTAGTTTTTTAAAAATAAATAGCAATAATAATCAGTTGACAATAGCAAATTGGGTGGAGTTATCCACTAAATGACAATCTTAGCTGTGTCATGACATAAATTTCAAGCTAGTCAATAAGATGCATGGTTCGTTCCATGCCTTCTAGTGATAAGTGACGTTTTGTATTACTCAATAACAAATTGACGCCTAATAATTTAACCAAAAATGGTCGCTTACATACTTATACACATTCATAGTGATGCTGACCTTAATATTGTGAAGTACAGCACGGTGATTAGTGTACAAACAACCCCAAAACATATATAATATTTGTTGGGAATTCATTTAATAATCTCACATAAGTGAAAATAAAATGTGGGAGGGTGTGGACACGTGGGTCTGGACTCCTGTTATCATTGGGTCATACACTGCAACAACTGGTTTCGAGTTGTTTCGCCGGGTGGACCATCCAGTTTTGCCAGAGCTGTCTGGTTTGGATTACCGTTCGCTGTTAGGAGTGAGGTTCGAGGTGGGCACTTTTAGCAGTGGCTTCTTGGGTGGATCCGTCGTTGGAAGAGAGACAGGGACAGGTTTGATATTTCGTGTAATTTTGGCTGGTCTTGACAAGATTTGGATGTGCAGGAATGACATTGTTTGGAAAGGTGTCAAAGTCCTCCCATCGACGGTAATTAGGCCTATTTTATCTTCTGTCGAGTCCTATGTTGCTGCTTATAGTCAGTTTCAATTTCCTTCTGTTAGGTCATCCTTTAATTCTGCTTATGATTTTAATTTTCCTCATCTCATTGCTTCCTCGAGTCACAATCTAAACACCCCCATCGTTGATAGTTTGTTTGGGGAGGTCTGTGATTATGATTCGTAGAGGCTCTCTTTGTACTCTGGTTCACCATTTTTATATATAAAGAAAAATGTGAGAGGGTGTGAGCTTCTAACATAGCCATGATGGCAATGGATGATGCATTCGATATTTTTATTATTATCTAGTTGAAGCTATTAATAATTAACATTAAACCAGATTTCATAAGTGGATATTGTTTAAGTTCAATTGTGATGAGTCTGAAACTAAGTGTTATTTTTTACAAGTTTTTTTTCTATCCAGATGAGATTGTCAGCAAATGAAGTCAAATTAAGCTTGAAAGTAGTTCTGGAGCCAAAAAGTGAAAAAGAATGTGAAAATATGTTTTTTGACCTAATTTGATCTCATTTGCTGAGAGTCTCAACTAAACAAAAAAATAACTCGTCAAGAGTAACATGTAGTTCTGAACCTGTCATAATCGAACTTGAAACGAGATAGATATGACCAATTTTTGCTCGTTTGACTGTGAAACGAGCTGCCCACTTTTGGAGTCCAATTTGATATTATTTTCTTACGGCTCATGAACTAGACAAAGAAGAGACTCGTCACATTTAAACTTAAAATGAGAGAGATATATAACATTCAATTGTTGTGACCAATGAATGAAACTTTGGAGAAATATATAAGACCAAAATTACAAGGAAAAAAAAGATAAAGGACTAGATTGCAACTTACTCCAAAGATAAGAGACTCAAATTACACTTTAACCAATATTTGTTATGCATTTCTTTTTTTCATTCTTTTGTATTTTTTTCAATATATTGTGTAGGTTGCGCTTCTGCCTATCAATATTATCATGGTCAATCATCAGAATTGATTAGAAAAATTTATCGTTATGGGCCAAAGGGAACGGATCAATGATATGGGTTTTTAAATACAAGATAAAATATTAGACTTTATCAAGTGGAGTGCAACGTTCATGTTGCATTTGGATTTTATTAGTCCTTCCATCCCAAGAAAAAGGCAACGGATTTTAGAAGCTTTAGAGAGCTAATGTGTAGGAAAATTGCTGTCCACATTGGCCCACACATTTATTTTTTCCTTTTTATATATAGATATTTTTAAATTACTGTTCTGTTTTCAATCCACCTACTCCAGATGCTCACATTTCTTGTACAGTAGAATAATGACAAAACTAAAGAAATAGCCTTCTTATTAATACATTCCTTTAAGCAATTATATAGGTCATAATCGTTTCAACATGCTTGGTATACATCTAGAATCAACAGCAGTCTTAATTTCACTGATTTATCTCTGTAAAAAAATGCTGACTATGGTACATAATCCAATTCAACAAACTTCTGAGTCACTGATCAGATTCTGGATTAAGGTTACAATACTTGTTCAATTTGTCTTTAGTTCAATTCTTAATGTGCATATTTATCAGATCTTCATGGAATATAAAACTTCCTATCTTCCATTCTGGGGATCAATAAGATTTTAGTAAGCATCCACCAACTCACCAGTAATCACCACAAGAACATACACCTTCTCTAAAATGGTGAAACCTACGCATATCTCGCATGATGATTTCTCGACTCGCGAGCTTAGAAACCATTTTCATAACTGTATGGCAATCTCCACATACACGAAGGTTCTTAGTGATTCTGATAGTGTTTGCTGGACCAGTGTTAATAAGAGCAAAAGCAAGTGCCAACCTCTCACTATGATCCCAGAGCATCCTTTCCTTTACTTCTTCCTCAACATCATAGAGAACTGAACTTGTGTCAGCCTTGTAACCAGCTTTCTTCAATTGCTCATTCAAATCTTCCAATTTAGCATAAATATCTCTGGACTGCTCGTGGGACTTATCTCCGACGAAAAACTGATGAACCGTCTTGTTTAGCTCAACAAAACTGAAACCAGGCGGTTTCCTCAATCTCTTCCTTTTCACCAGTGCTCTCACCTTTTCAACATCAGTCCATCGTCTTTCAGCGGCGTAGATGTTGGAAAGGCAAACATAGCTGCTCACTCCTTTTGGATTCATTTCAAAAAGCTTCTGAGCTGAGATTTCTGCTAATTTGATGTTGTGGTATAATCTGCAAGCAGAAAGGAGAGAAATCCACACATCATAGTTAGGTTTCACTTTCATATTGTTTATAATTGTGTATGCTTCGTCTAACTTCCCTGCTCTGCCAAGAAGATCCACTAAACATGAATAATGAGCATTTCCAGGCTCCACATTATATTCTCTACTCATTTTGTAGAAAATTTCTTTACCCTCATCCACTAGTCCTGAATGACTACATGCTGATAAAACTGAAGTAAGAATGCCTTCATCTGGAACAATACTGTTTCCTAACATTGCATGAAAAAGTGAAATGGCCTCTCTTCCCTTCCCATGAATCCCATATCCTGTAACCATAACTGTCCAAGAAGCCAAATTTTTTTCGGGCATATCATCAAAAGCGTCACGTGCACAAGTCAAACTTCCACATTTCGTGTACATGTCAATAAGGGCAGTACTCACCGCAGTATTGGCAAGAAAACCACTTTTAACAAGATATGAGTGAAAAGAGGAGCCTAATTGCAATGCTGAGATTTGATTACAAGCTCCAAGCATAGCAATAAGAGTTGCTTCATCAGGAATTGCATCTTCCATAACCATTTGAAAGAAAAGTCTTAGGGTTTCAAAAGCATCTCCATGCCGTTCATAACCTGAAATCAAAGAATTCCATGATATAACATCCTTCATTTTTAATCCTTCAAATAATTTCCTTGCATTAGATATTGAATCACAATTGCAGTACATGTCGATCAGGGAGTTCATTAGAAACTTGTTGAATAAGCGACCACTATTTCGAACAACATGACCATGAATAGCCTTCCCCAGCTTTAAATTCATAAGATCACTACAAGCAGAAAGGAGAGAGAGTAAAGTTGTCCCATCTCCAAAAACTCCAGCATTTCTCATGTGAAAAAATACTAAAAGAGCGTCTCCTGCTTTGCCATTCTTCATATAACCAGATATCATAGTGTTCCAAGATGTTAAATCCCTCACAGGCATTTTATCAAACAGCCTTCGTGCTACTACCATATCCCCAAACTTAGAGTACATTGAAAGCAAAGAATTGCCCACATAAATATCAGATTCCAATTCACTAATCAGTATCAATGCATGAACCTTTTTCCCAATTTCATAAAGCATAAGATCACCACAAGCCTTGAGAACAAATGGGTATGTAAATTGATCTGGGTTTTGTCCAAAACAGAGCATCTCACGATACAGAACAAGGGATTTCAAGGGATACCCATAACAAGAATAACCCCTAATCATGAAATTCCATAAGAAAGAGCTCTTGAACACTATTTGATCAAATATTACCTGAGCTTGAGCCATTCGACCGCACATAGCATAGCAGGCAGCGAGCTTGGTGTTTAGATAGGTGTTGTGTACAAGAGTGCCGCAAGTGATCATGTAGGCGTGAAGTTTTCGGCATTCTGAGAAAGATTTGGTGTTGGTGAGTGATTGCAAAAAGGATCCACATTGTAAAGAAGTGAGTGGGCCTTCGCCGGTAAGACCTTGTTGTGAAGCCGGCGAGCGAGTGACGGTGGTGAATGGAGATCTGTGAAGTAGGGTTTTCTTATAACACGCTTTGAGTTGAAGTGTGAAGGTGCCATTCATGAAGGAGAAGACGGAAATTTCAGAATATGATGGATTTCGTACTTGGACTGGATTTTTGATTTTGTGTTCTGAAAGGGAGGATTGAAGAAAACGCAAAAAGCGAAGAATTAAAAATGAGAAATGGAGATGCGGGGTATCGATCCCCGTACCTCTCGCATGCTAAGCGAGCGCTCTACCATCTGAGCTACATCCCCTTGTTTAATTCTTCACTAAATAATATATTAGTTTCATTATAGTTGTTGTAATGATTTTTTGTTAGGAATTAAAGTCATTAAAAAAACTTTGTATGTAGTACAAATAGGAGAGGAAACTTATCTCTTCTCAATTATGAGATTCTTTTTTTTAAGGAAACCTACTAGTTGGTCCCTCCTTTTTCACACTTTTAACTATTTGGTCCCTCAAAAATTAGAAATATCAACTCGTTAGTCCATGTAGCCTATTTATATTACCAACACTGATAACCTGACCATTAAGTGCACATGTAACACGTTAAATGTCACATATTTAACTATTTCGAATCACTTAGGGTTTGAAATTTGGAAATAATTCAATAATTTATACCTTATGTAAGCTTCACGTGTAATACAAATATTTGGGTTTGACTCAATTTTAGGCCGATTTTATTGTATTTGTTGTTCTGGTTCGGTTGATTTAGGTGATTAGGATGCTAAAGTGGCATTTAACGGTGTCAGGTAAGTATTTAACGTTTAATAGTTGACGATTATGATAAATGAGAGACTAAATAGTTAACAATTATGATAAATGAGGGACTAAATAGTTGACATTTCTAATTTTTGAGGGACAAAATAGTCTATTTCAAAAATAGAGGGACCAAATAGTTAAAAGTGTGAAAAAGGAGGGACCAAATAATAGGTTTCCTCTTTTTTTTTTATCAAAAGAGGTTAGACTTAGCAAAAGAAGTTTGTCTCTTATAACTTAATAGATTCGAGTTCAAATTTTCATTGAGAGATTCTATATTTATATTTAGTATTGGACAATATGTTTAATAAAATTTTTCCCAACAAAAAAATATTTGTAGAAAACAAATATTTTCTCCATTACATGTTATAAATGTATGTCCTAATATTTATTTTGATCATTTATGTTTTAAAATGTTCAAATTGGTCCTAAATACAATGTTGGCAAAATGTTTCATTTTACCATCAAAATATTGAATTTGGTTATATTTCTCGTGGCTCTCATTTCAAGTTCAAATGAGTTGTTAAGAGTAACTCACAGTTCTGATTTCGTCGCATTCGAATTTGAAACGAAAGAGATATGATTAATTTTGCTTGTTTGACCGTGAAACAAATGATTTACTATCAGGACCAATTTGACCTGGTTTGTTGATGATCCCGACTGGATAAAGAAAATATTTTTTTTGAGAACAAGACATAGCTCTAAATTCGTCACATTCGAATTTGAATTGAGAAATATGACCATTTTTAATAGTTTGGAACCAAAATAAAATATTTTGTCAACATTTAAGACTAATTTCAATATTTTGAAAAATAAAAAACCAAAATGAACATTAGGGAATACATTAAGGACCAAAATGACCCTTTAACCAAAGAAAAAAATAAATCATGAGATTTGTCTACTTGGTAATGTCGCACGGGAGGTTCTTGATTTAGGTAATATAATCAGCTTTCACAAAGTAACATAATTACAAGACTTTCTTGGATTTAAAACTCACATGTACAACATTTTAAATTATATTCGTTCATATAATATTAGTACTAATATATACTAATTAACAATAAAATATCAACAAAAGAATACTAACATTTTTGTTACTAGTAGTAATATATATTATATATACTATACACGTAAATAGTAGGTAGATCCTATTTTACAGAAGCTGCGGCGGAGGTTAATGGTCATTTCTCTAATTCCTTCCTGTCAATCAACAAACATGCTTAAATTATGGAGTCTTCCTAATCCTCCAGCAACCATATGCATAACAGTTACAAAATTCGCCATTTACAGAACAGTGCATGTATTCATGAATAATTGTTTTATTGCCCCAAAAAAAAATAAATATTGCTACTTCAAAACACAATAATGTGGTTGTGACAATTTAAAAATAAAATAAAACTCTTAGTCGTTTTAAAATATACCTCTCTCCATTTGTCAATAATGTTAATTATCTTTTAATTTTATAAAGGTCAAATATAGTCAAATTGGTCCTTAAAATATGGGATAAATTTTGAATATTAGTTCTAAATACTTCATCATTTATTTATATTAGTCTTACATATTTATATAATTTTTCACTTTTAATTTCAAAGTCACTTTCAAAACATGATTTGATTTTGTTTATTGATGCTCCCAATCAGATATAGAAAGAACTCTTCAAGAGTAACATTTCAAACTCATCGTATTCGAACTTGAAATGAGAGAAATAAATATGATCAATTTTACTCGTTTAACTGTGAAACAAGTGTTCCGCTTTTGAGACTCAATTTAACTTCTTTTGTTAATAGCCCCAATTGGATAAAGAAAGAACTTGTCAAACAATTAGTAATTCTGAATTCATTTTATTCAAACTTGAAACGAGAAATATATGATTACACTCAATAATTTGAAACTAAAAATGAAAATTTATTGAGACATGTAGGACTAATTAAAAATCTATTCCATACTTTTGGGACCAATGTAAGTATTGGACCTTTTTATTAATAAGACACATGTGCAGGGCAAGAAACTTGAAACAAAAAAAAGTAGTGTGGAAGAATTGTAAAAACACATAATTTGGAGAACCAAAACGAAAGGGACAAAAAACCAAAACACCATGGGTGTCCCACATTGTTCTCCTCACGTCTCTTTTGGATTTCAACGTATTGCTGTCTTTCTCTCTCCTATCACGCGCCGAATGTGAAGAAACTCTCGCATCAACAAATAAAGTACCCATTATACAGAAGAATATCTTGCACTCGAAGCCGCAGAAAAATTTAATATTCAAAAGAAAAAAATTTGCTGAAAATTGATATCTAAACTTTCAGCAAAAATTTAGGCTGTGGGTTCGAGTACTTACACCTTTTGCATCAAATTGTTTTAATTCCTAGTTTCAACTTTCAACCCTCACGCCTGTTTGATTGATTTCGATCAATATTCGCATTCTGTTCCTTTGTATGTGATTGATTATGTATTTCTAAAATCCAGGAAATTAAATTAATGCCCTAAGATTCTTGAGATTTTAAGAAACTTGCATTGAACGATATATCAATCTGTTTGGAGTTTTGTATTATACGTAGTGATCTTAAAGATTGTTCGACAAGGTTGAGGTTTCTCTTTTTGTTTTTTTATTTTTTTTTGAAAAAAAGAAAAGAAAAGAATTATTGTTCGTGGTTGGGTGCTAAATTTCAAGTACGATGAGATGAGAAGCAATGGAAATGACAAGACACAACTATGTGGTTGTTTATGTCATTATCCTTTGCGCGTTGGCTAATGGATCCTCAGAAGGCAAGGCATCAAGTTCACACGAATTTCATGCACAAGGAAAAAATGTATGCAACTTTAATTTCATTCCATTGTTTAGATATATTTCTATCTCCTTTTTCCTTTGAGTTTGAAATCATTCTTCAATTCTTCTGATTGAAATATATATTGTTAAATTGATGCATGCATATATGCCTCCATATGTTATGGGATGCATAGGATGGAGATGGATCTATTTGAATTACAAATATAATGTGAAACTCTCAAAATGAGTGAAATCCTTTAATTTGGTGAAAAAAGGGAATTGATGAAGAATAAAGTATTAACATTTTGTGTTTTGTGTGGGTTGGTTAATACAGGTGGAGCAGGATTGGAAATATTGTAGGAAAGAGCTAATAGAGAGGAACAACAATGGTGTTGAAGATTTTGACAGGAGTTACATGACATCTTCTTCACTTATAATAACAGAGGATATTGAGTTTCTGAGTCCTCAGACTAAACAAATCCTTCTTGATTGTATGAGAATCAGAAGTTCAGATATTAATCCTCAAGAGAAGTTAAGTAATTCTAGACCTTTATTAACCAAGGATTATTATTGGACCAATAATGGTCAAAAAAGAAGGCATTTGCTTGCTGAGTCGCCAGATAAACCACCTAGCACTGCTCCTTCATCTTCATCTCCATCTCCATCTTCTTCTCCATCTTCATCTTCATCTCCATCTTCATCTTCTTCTCCATCTACAGCATCATCATCATTATCATCTCCTGCTTCATCTTCATCACCACCTTCACCTTCATCTCCATCTTCATCTTCATCCCCATCACCAAGTGATAATGCAAAACAAGGGAAATCTCCTTCACCAAACACCCCTTTTGATTCTCTTCCACCAAACATGTTTGTGCCATTTCCATCACCACCACCATCTCCTCCTTCTTCTCCTAGAGTACAGCCTCCACCAAGCAAACCTTTAGTGTATGGTCCTCCACTTCCTAAACATGATGAAAGCTTTCAAGCACTCAAGATCTTTTTGTTTGCTGCTATAGCATTATGTGTAGTCTTGGCATTCTTATTGATATGCATTTGTGGTACAATGAGAAGGGACAAACAAGTTGACCCAAAAGAAGCACAAAAAGATGATGGTCCTTTACTCCCATTAGCCTCAACTGATGCTCCTCATGGTATATATATTTATATATGTTTGGTTCTCAACATTAACTATTTTAAGTACAATGTATCTTTTTTACCAAATTGTATCCCCTGTAATTGAAGCCTCTTGAATTCAACTGTAATTAGTTAATTTTTTGCTTCCTATACATCAAACAAATTGTTTCACTTAAATGAAATCATGCAATTTAATTGTACCATTCTATTGGCTTTTGTAATTAACAGAGAATTTCAAGAAGGGCAATTACAGAGAACCTGGACTGCTTTTTTACATAGACCATGTAATCCTTTTTTTATGTCTTATTTCAGGTACAAAAAATTTTGGTAATTTGGAAAACCCTAATAAGAAAGAATATATTGATAGCAATTTGGCCACAAATCTTGAGAAAAGTTCATTGGTTGAGACATCATCATCTGAAGGTGTTGGACAAGTAATACCACCCCCTCCTCTAAAGCCTCCCCCGGGAGCTCCTCCGGCGCCTCCTAAGGCAACTCCTCCACCACCTGGGCCACCGCCACCACCTGCTCCTCGAGCCCCGCCGCCTCCAAGAGCTAAGGCTCCACCTCCTCCAAAAGCAATGTTGGGTAAAAATAAAAGTAATAAACAGAGCAATGAGAGTGAAGGAGGTGAATTAGATTCTACTAAACCCAAATTAAAGCCACTGTTCTGGGATAAGGTTAATGCAAAAGCTGATCAAGGAATGGTTTGGCATCAGATCAATGCAGGGTCATTCCAGTAAGACTATGAAACCTGTCAAAAATCTAACTTCTTTTTATGAATAACTAAATTAAGTGGTACAAATATGATTATTGATTGATCCTCATGATGATTTTTCAGGTTGAATGAGGATATGATAGAGTCTTTATTTGGTTTAACCAACCAAAACAAAAATCAACGCAAGAAAGATCCAGCATCCCTTGAACCTTCTATTCAGTACATTCAAGTTATTGACCCTAGAAAAGCACATAATCTTTCAATTCTTCTGCGAGCTCTGAATGTAACAACAGAAGAAGTTGTTGATGCCCTTAATCAAGGTGGCTTCATCTTTGTCTCTCTAATTAAAATGAATTAGCATAGTGCTTACTATTTAGCTTGCATCAAAGAAATCTCTAACTTGAAACACTTAGTATAGTTTATTAACCTTAGATCTTGTTCATTTGGCACTTTTTGTATTACATAACATGAATTCAAACACGTGAATTTAAATTTGAACCAGGAAGTGAGATTCCTACTGAGATCATTCACACATTATTGAGAATGGCTCCAACATCGGATGAGGAAGTAAAGCTTCGGTTATACACTGGAGACATCAATCAACTTGGCCCTGCAGATAGATTTCTCAAAATCTTGGTGGGCATTCCATTTGCTTTCAAACGATTTGAATCTCTCATATTCATGTTTACCCTTGAAGAAGAGATCTCGAGTCTCAAGGAATCCTTTACAACACTTGAGGTGAGACCAAGATTCCTCCATGCATTTTTCCTAAATATTGCAAACCTTGTGGTAGAAAATTAATGGAAAACTTATTTTTAAATTAGTCTCAAAACTACGATTTAGTCTTTAAGTATTCGAAATACACTTTTTGTGGGACCCACGTTTCTCTCTCTCTTACTCTCAAATAATGAAAGAGTTAGAGAGAGTAAATATTTGTGGGACCCACGTTTTTCTCTCTCTTACTCTTCTTTATCTCACTAAACTGCAATGCATTTTATTACTGAGGATCCAGATCCGTAATTTACATATATATACAACTGAATTTTTGAATTGCAGGTTGCTTGCAACGAACTCAGAAAAAGCAGGCTATTCCTAAAACTACTAGAAGCTGTTTTAAAAACTGGGAACCGAATGAACGATGGTACTTATCGTGGTGGTGCTCAAGCATTCAAGCTAGACACACTCTTGAAACTATCTGATGTAAAAGGAACGGATGGCAAAACAACACTATTACACTTCGTGGTTCAAGAAATCATACGTTCTGAAGGCATAAAAGCCGTACGTAGTGAAGAAAAAGCAAAGCACAACACAAGCATGAGTAGCGACAAATCCGAGGATTACGTGGACGACAAGGAAGAATCAGAAGCAGAACATTATAAAGACCTGGGACTTCAAGTTGTTTCAGGATTAAGTAATGAACTTGAAGATGTTAAAAAAGCAGCAGCTATTGATGGTGATGGGTTAGCAGCCACAGTTTCTAAACTTGGTCAATCGTTGTTACAATCTAAGGAATTCCTCAATCATGAGATGAAGAGTTTGGATGAAGATAGTGAATTTCATCGTTCATTGAAGAGCTTTGTTGAAAAAGCAGAGGAAGATGTGGAGTGGTTGTTACAAGAAGAGAAGAGGATAATGGCTTTGGTGAAGAACACGACGGATTATTTTCATGGGAGTGCAGGAAAAGACGAAGGATTGCGTTTGTTTGTGGTTGTACGAGATTTCTTGAGGTTGTTGGATAAGGAATGTAAAGAGATACATGATATTTCAATCAAAATAGCAAAATTAGCTGTTAAGAAAGAGAGTCCAACGACGTCGTCTCATCCAGAAGTACCAGAAACTCGACAGATTCCTGATAATAATATTCATCGGCGGTTGTTTCCGACAATCGCAGAGCGGCGCGTGGGATTCTCAGATTCTGATGATAGTGATGATGAAGATTGAAGACAGCTCATCGCCATAGTTACTTTGAAGGGAAAAGAACATGTATAATATTACCTTGCACTATGGGCTAGTTGGTAGATTCTCTGCATTTTATGGCTTTACGTTTTCTCTTTCAATCTCTGTCCATATCTTTAAAATGCAAAGAATGTATCAACACTTACATTGCAGAGGATCGAAGTCTATAATTTCCTTAATATTGTGAACAGAGAGATGCTTTTTCTCTTGATTTGGACAATGTTAGAAACTTTGAAGAGGAATTAACAAGAGCGAGTGTGATTGTTCATTGCTTGGGTTACTCATGTTTTCAATGCTTGGTGTAATAAAGGTTTTTATTGGTTGGTTAATCATGTTGGCTTGAGCAACCTTAATCCTGCAAAATTTTGCAGAATTAATGGTTTATTATATCATATTGTGTGGTATTCTTTGTGGGATTGTAAAACAATATTATTTTATAAGATTGTTTTACTTGTTTAATTTTGTTTCACGGTGTATTAAAATTAAGTACAAAGTGTAATTTTGATATTTGGAGTAGGTTGTAACACAACTATTTATTTATTTATTTTTCAATTTTGGTTTTCTAAGTTTTTCAAAAGTTTTCACTTCTTGATCTCAACAATTGAATGTAATCATATCTCTCTCATTTCAAGTTTGAATACGACAAGTCGCGAGCCACATGTTACTTTTGACGAGTTATTTCTTTGTCAAGTTAGAGTTGTTTCGGAAAGTGAGCCACTTGTTGCACAATCAAACAAGTCAAATAGGTCATATCTCTCTTGTTTCAAGGCCAGTTGTGATGAGTTCACTGTTGCTGGTTATCCTTGACAATTTTTTTTTGCTCAATTAGAACTATTAACAAATGAGATTAAATCGAGCACGGAAGTTACATTCATAAATTTTCACCTTTTGGTTCCAAAATCACTTTTAGGCCTGATTTGACCTCATTAATTGACGATAATAGAAATTGGATCCTCTGTAGTGCCACTACACTGTAGTGCAGAGAGAGAAAGACATAGGTTAGAAAGAGAAAGTGTTAGTGAGACCCACCTCTGACACTTTTTCTCTCTAACTTGTGTCTTTCTCTCTCTGCACTACAATGTAGTGGCACTACAGAGGATCCAAGTCGGATGATCTTAACCGCATAGAAAAGAGACTTGTCAAGAGTAACCTCTAACCCTCCGAACTCGTTACAATCCAACTTAAAACTAGAGATATGACCAACTTTGTCTATTTTACTATAAATGAGCCGTCCAATTTGACTTTGTTCGATGAGGTCCCAACTAGATAAATAAATAACTCATGAAAAACAATATATTTATAGCTTGGAACTGATTGCATTCAAATTTGAAACAAGAAAAATATTGTCACATTCAGTCATTGCGACCAACGACCCCAACGACCGAAACTTTTCGGAAATTTAGAGGATTAAAATTGTAATAAAAAAAGATAAATGACTTGATTGCAACCTACCTAAAAGATAAGAGACTGAAAATACATTTTGGCCTAAAATTAAAATGTGGATAACTTCTTTTGAAACAAAACAAAAAATAAAATGTGGATAACTTCTTTTGAAACAAAACAAAAAATTATGAAACGAAGTGTCGAGGCTTGCATTTCGTGCTTGAATGTAGCCATATCCCTGATGGCGACGTGACTCTACCAACAAACTAAATAATTCTAAGATTTTACCCTAATCCGCTGACGGAGGTCTTGACTCTTGATAGAGAACTTGCAAGAAAAATTCACATGGGTGACTTTGTAAACTTTGAAAATTAAGTTAAACAAGAGTACAAAAGGAAAAGGTAGAAGAGTGTGAGAGCAAATAGCTAACCTCAACTTTAGAGTTTTTGCGGATATATGTAGGTAAGAATTTATATGGAACTCAATTAGAAGAAAGAGGAAACAAGCAAAAATTCTAAAAAAGTATTCTTGTAAAATCTCAAGAAACGTATAATTTAAAATTTTAAGATTGTTCAAGCATGAAGCGTCCAAGGCTGATGTATCACTTTACTTTTCAAAAATATTTAAAATTTTAAGATTACAAAATCAATTTAAAATTGTAATATTTTATCCCTTCCAATACAATAATTAAAGCAAAATAAAAAAATGCATAAATAAATAAAAGTCGAAGTGCAAATTTAATCTCATATCTTTTGCTCAGTTCTCAATTTGTGATATATATATTTTTTTTTAGTTTTGATTCTATATCGTTGTAAAAGTTCGCAATTTTGGTTCTATATCATTTTTTGTCTCATATCTTTTAGTCAAGTTGCACAATTAGTTTCATATCTTTGCAAAAGGATCAATTATTAGTTGATCTTTTTATAAAGATATGAGACCACTTTTAAACTTGACTTAAAGATATAGGATCAATTCTGCAATTAATCCAAAGATATGTGACTGAATTTGCAACAAAAAAAAGATATGAGATCAAATTGAGACCTAACCCAAAGATATGAGACTAAAAGTGTAACAAAAAAAGATATGGGACCAACTTAGAAACTAAACAAAAGATATGAAATTTCACTTTAGCCATAAATAAATGACATGAAGATAGAAGAAGTGACGTAATTTATTAAAATTTAGGCAAAAGTACCTATTTCGTCCCCAAACTTTGCACATGCTGTCAATTTTGTCCCCAATCTTTCTTTGCGGTCAATTTTGTCCCCAAAATTTACGCATGCTGTCAATTTCGTCCCCAAAATTTTTTTGTTGTCAATTTCGTCCCTAATCTTTCACATTTTGGTCAATTTTATCCTTTGCTCTTACTTTAGCCAAATATTGACGACAAAATCTATGTGGCTAACGATATATAATGTAAAATTGATAGAAAGAGAAACTCAAATCCTAATTTAGATTCAAAAACAGGATGCAGGCTGTCGTTAATTTATTAAAAGAAATTAGTCAAAGGATAAAATTGACGAAACTGTGAAAGATCGGGGACGAAATTGACAGTTGATGTAAAGTTTGGGGATAAAATTGACAACAAAAAAATATTGGGGATGAAATTGAGAGTTGGTGTAAAGTTTGGGGACGAAATTGACAGCAAAAAAAGTTTGAGAACGAAATTGACAGTTTGTGTAAAGTTTGGGGACGAAATTAGTGTTTTTGCCTAAAATTTAAAAATTTAAAAAAGAAAATCAAAATCTTAAATGTTAAAACCCTAACCCTTGGTTACCTTTAAAAAATAAAAACCCTAGGATACCCTAGTTCAAAGCGTTCAACTCAGGCTCAGCCGCTTGATCGTTTTACTCTGAATTCTCAGTTTCTTGTTTCAATCAACAATGGCTCCAAAGCGTCATCTCCAAGATCAACCTCCTCCTGCTCCTGCTTCTTCTTCCACCGAAGATGATCTCGAAGAATCTGACAACGACGACGAAGTCTCTCCTCACAAACCAAACGGTGTTTCTCACACCGTAGAATACGAAGATGAAAAGTCTGAAGAAGACGACGAAGAAGACGAAGAAGAAGACGAAGACGATGATGATGACCATCGTAATAGATCCACCACGGCTCCTTCCTCAAAGGCTTCGCAACGTCAATCTTCATCGGATTCTGGAGACGGATCCACCGACGAATCTGACACCGAATCCGATAAGACTCAACCATCGCCGTCCGTTTCGGATTTCACCATCAAGCCTAGCAAACCAATCACCGATTCGGCGAAGCCACAGAAAATTGCAGCTAAGCGCACGACTTCGTCTCAGGCTAGTGCGTCAAAGCGCGCTAATGAAAGCAATCTGGAGGGGAAAGAAGCCAAGAAGAAGAAGGTGTCGAATGTTCCAGATGAAGATGTGAAAAAGGGATCTGGTATTCAACGTATTTGGAGCGATGACGATGAGATGGCGTTATTGAAAGGTATGGTCGATTTCCAATCGAAGAAAGGCATTGATCCGATCGCCGAAGTGGCGGCGTTTCATGAATACATTAAGAATAATCTTCAAATCGAGGTATCTACGGTCCAATTGACCAACAAAATAAGGACAGTGAAGAAGAAATTCCAAACGAATTTGAAGAAGGGCGAAAATGGCGAGGACCCTGTTTTTAATAAGCCGCGTGATCTAAAAATCTTCGAGCTCTCCAAGAAAATTTGGGCAAATGCGGCTAATACTAATGGAGTGGATAAGAAAAAGCCAACCCAAAGCAAAGCCAAGAATTCTGTTACTGTATCTGTAGCATCTCCAAAGCTGGAAATGGAAAATGGTGAGATGAATGCTACTCAAGCAAAGCCATGCTCTAATTTATCATTCTTGGATGGGTTTCTAGCTTCAGGCATGTTTCCCGAGTCTTCCGTGAGCATTATAAAGGAAGCAATGCCTTTGATCGGGAGTTCCAAAACCAAGGAGTTTGAACAAAAGTGGAAAAAATTGCAGGAGGATGAATTCGTACTGTACACGAAGAAGGTAGAATTGATTCACGAAACAAGTAAACTGCTACTGGCTGCAAAGAAATCTTCGACCTAGTGATTTAGGTAAATTGTGTCTTTTAGGGAAATATATTTTGGTGCTGTTGGATTTTTGGAGGAAGGGTCAGCAACGAAGATATATGCTTTGATAGTTTAGATGAAATTTTCCTAGCAGACAAATTTTGGATTTTCCTTACAGGTTAATACCTTTTATTTGCTTTATGTTGGTATCTATTGATTATGGTTTTTGCTACTTTCTAAGAAATGGGACTTTTGAGTTTTTACAGACTGGTGTTTCATCGGTATCATGGTTTACCTGGTTAATCTGCAATTGATTACCTGGTTAATTTACAATTGATCTTTATATCTGATGATACCTGAATGAGCATTTTCTTTAAGATTTATGATTATCGAAACAAGCTATTAGAGGCATAATGGGAATGAATAAGTCCTTTAGAGTTTAGACAATAGTTTAGTTGGGTCTAATAGTTATATATAATCTAGGTGATTAGAACCCATGACATTTTATCTCCTCTGCATATCTCTGCATGCCAATGATTATTTGCAAATAACACGGCAAAATTGCTGGTCGATGAGATTCTTATATTTGCTTAATAGTTAATAGGGCATTGGCAAATTCCTGGGCTTTTGCCTCATTGTTCCATGTGCGTGGCTGATTAATTACTGATATTTTTTTGTGAAAAAAAAAGAATGCCAATTTTTGGTGAATGGCCTAGTTTTTATCCTCTTTAATTTCCAATAAAAGACTTAAGAGGCAGCGTCTAATAAAGTAGACAACGTTTTGAAAGCAGTGGCTAGAGTAAATTCAACTAATCTGGATCTGTTATCTAGAAATTAGTACCCTTCCGTTTCCATAGTCGTTCATGTTATGAAATATTTGTTTTTATTCTCATTTAACCTTTCAAATCAATTAAATGTTGTGAGAACTAAGCTTTCGGTTCACAGATTTTTTTGTTGTAAATAATTAAAATTTTAAGTCATTTTTATAAATAAAAAACCTTTTGATGCTGATGCCAAAAGAAAAGTGAAGAAAATAAGGGCTTGATTGGTTTAAGAAAATGTTTTCTGTTTTCATTTTCTGTTTTTATTTCTGGAATTCTATTTTCATTTCTAAATTTTCAATATTTAAGAAATATGTTTGTTTGATAAAGTTAAAAAATAGTTTTCATTCATATTTAAATTATGTTAACTTGAATAAGGCTAATTTTTATATGTTTTCAAGTTTGATTATAACTAAATGATGATATTAACATAATTAAATAGTTTACTTTTGTGTAATGTTGCAAAATATCATAAGTTTGTTTTTGGAAATACTGGAAACGTCTCTTTGACGTTTCTTGTTTTCAGCCTGTTTCAGGAAATGTTTCCAGAAAACATTTCTAAAAAAACTGTACAAAACACGTTTTCAGACATATTTCTTCGTTTCAGTGAAAAGAAACAGGAAAAAAAACCGTGTATAGAAAAGGAGGTGGTTTCTTAAAGGCCAAAGTCCTATTTTGGTCCCCCAGTTATGCTCCTTGTTCCAAATAGGTCCCCCAGTTATTTTTTGTTCCATATTGGTCCCCCAGTTATGCAAAACTTGAAAAAGTTGGTCTCTCTAATGTTTTCCATCCATTTTTTCGTTAAAAAAAGAGGAAAAATAAACTTTCATCCCCAAAAGTTTTATTTTCTTATATTAAGGTCNTTTGATCCTATTATAAAAAGAAAAGGACCTTAATATAAGAAAATAAAATTTTTGGGGATGAAAGTTTATTTTTCCTCTTTTTTTAACGGAAAAATGGATGGAAAACGTTAGAGGGACCAACTTTTTCAAGTTTTGCATAACTGGGGGACCAATATGGAACAAAAAATAACTGGGGGACCTATTTGGAACAAGGAGGATAACTGGGGGACCTATTTGGAACAAGAAGAATAACTGGGGGACCAAAATAGTACTTTGGCCTTTCTTAAAAATGAAAATTGGAATGCGACACTATAGTGAGCCGCCACCCACAAACTTTTGTGTAGTGAGCCTAAGTGAAGCATGGATCAAAACAAAAACGGGAAATTCAAACACCACCCCTCATGTGCATGGCCTAAGCCCTAACTAATGGGCCAAACCCACTTTTCTATTTTTCCCAACACCAATTAATATTTATGTGATTATATGTTTATAATGAATAGACATGATCATGGGCCTCAAGTTCGGCTCGAATAAAATATGGTTTGATTTTTGAAAGTTTGAATATTATTTGAGCTCGGCTTAGACTTCCTTTCAAGCCCGGCTCAGGCTTCTTTTTAAGCCTGAGTTCGAATAATATGTATATGTTTTATAATTTTAAAATATAATATATTATTATATTGCAAAGAAAAATTGTCAATAATATATGAGGAAATTCTAAAATGAAAATTCAATTGCGAGGTGGCATAATCTACTTTTTAAAAATAATTTAATGCTAAAGTTAATAAAAAAAAACTTTTTTAACCAATCAAAATTGTGTATGAAATCACATCACTAGTTGCATGCAATGCCCATTTTATATCAGAGACTAACCCATATATATATATATATATATTATATACTATATATTATATAAAATTTGTATAAAATATTTTATATTTCATATGAGAGTTAAAATAGAATGAAGTTGAATATGAGTGGAAAGTAACTAAAAACACTTCAGACAGAATAATTTTTTGTGAGTAAACTTAAATTTTGAATTGTAACTTAAATTTTATTGTGTGATTTTTTTTATCGATAAATTGTGGAATATTAAGTATGGAATGAAATATTTAATTAATTCATTATAATTTTTTTTAAAAAAATGAGCCCGAATAAAAACGGGCTCGGTCCTACTTTTTAAGTGTTATTTTACCTTAAAGTTCGGCCCATATTTTAATGAGTTCGGCCCGTGATTATGTCTAATAACCAGCATTGTTCATAATGGTGGTGCACGCTGGGGCTGCCGCTGTTTTCAGCGACTGTAGTCCTCATTTCTCTTTTCTAGGTATGTTTCTTTTATCTATTTCTCCATTAGGGAGACCTTCTTTTCTATTAGGGAAGTTTTCTTTTCCATTAGGAGAGTGTTTTCTCCCTTTTGTTAGGACAAGGTTTTTTCTTTTGTAAATATACATCTCATATCTACATTTAGAGCTCACTATTGAAGAAGAGAACGGATTAAAATGATTGATCTTCTAGAGAGGGATAAGAGGTGTGTTGCTTCTCTTCTAAATCTTCCAAGTTTTATGTTTTTCAGTGTTTTTTGTGGATTTTCCTCTAATGTATATTTTAGTATGGGATATATAAATCTTATATTCTGTCTTAAGTGTGTTGTCTAATTTTTTTTTCTTCTCCTATACTTTTGTATTCGATTCTATGGAGTGTAAAGCTAGATTTTCAATGTTACATTTTTGTCTTACTTGTTTCCCGATTATATAGCTTTGTTCTATTTTCATGATGAATAAATATTATAATTTTTCTGACAAAAAAAATGGTACGCTCAAGATCTCAAACATTAATGAGTTTGACTTCTCTTTTGCTATAAATTGGGATGAGAATCACTGAAAGAAGGGGTCGAAACGCTGATGAGGAAGAAATCTATTTGATTGTCTTTGAAAATGTTTCTTGAAACGGGTTGAAAGTAAGCAACGTCAAAACGACGTTTCCAGTATCTTTGAAAATATGTGATATTTTATAATTTTTTTAATAAGATAAACTATTTAATCATGTTAATCTCATCATTTAATAATAATCAAATTTCAAAGTATATAAAAATAAGGGTAAATTACATTTTGGTACCCTGTGGTTTGACCCTATTTCACTTTGGTACCCTGTGGTTTGAAACGTGACACTTTGGTACCCTGTGGTATTCTCCATTAACACTTTGGTACCCTTTGAAGCTATTTTGTAATTTTAACCATAATAAATTTTACAAAAATTACATATTGACCCCAAAAAAATTTTAAATTTTTCATTTTAGTCCCTATTTAATATGTATCTAGGGACCTATTTGTAATTTTTTGAAAANTTTTTGCCGGATACGTTAAAATAATTTAAATAGGAATAAAAATGATTTTTTTTTTTTATAAATTAAAGATGATTCTTAAATATTTAAAATTTAAAAATGAAAATAAATTTTAGAAATATAAACAAAATTGAAAACATAAAACGTTTTTTAAAACCAAACATTTCAGAAAGTGAGCACAATATTTTTTCTTTCTCGTCCTCTTTTTTTTTCTCTTTTTTTCTTTTGTGGTTCAATTCAAGGTCTTGGGCTGATATTTGAGTAAATCCATGAGGTGAGATTGAATGGAACAGTGGGAACCCCCAAATTTCCAAATGTGCTCCGAATTTGCAAGATCCATCATGAATTTGCGATTTTCATTATGAACATGGATTAAGTTGTAACTATCCCTTAGATTTTGGATTGTTCGGATATTTTTGCCTCCTTATGGACCTTGGGAAAAATTATAAATTACCCCATTTATTTTATTAAGTTCATTTTGGTCCCTGTAAAATCAAGAGAGCATTAATTTCCTTATGTATTTACCTTAAACAAAAAAATATTTTGTGACAGAGGAATTGTAACTGCACGGAAAGATTGAGATTAAAACAAAACAAACAAACAAATTGGAACATAACCTTTACTATACCAATAGTCAAACATTTCATTGGAAAGAGCAGGTCAGTGGGCTCAAATTAGTGAATTACTGAAAAAGTAGAATGAAACGGAGACATTTGGTAAAGTAACATTTAAGAAAACCCAAACCTAAAAATCAAAAAGCAGGGAGGAAGAGTGGCCTCTTTGTGCTAATTATAGTCAGTAATTAATTAATGAGCAGAGGCCGTGGCAGTAACATAATATGCAACAGCAAACAAGGCATGAGCAAAACACAAGATCCCTCCAATGGACAGAAAATGATGGTGTGAGATACCACATGATGATGAATCCTCTGACTTCTTGTTTGCCAAAGTCCCTATCACCAGCATGAACATTCCACCCGCCAACACAATCCTGTTCAATCCTCACACACAACCAAACAAAATAAAATCGTCAAAATCTCATTCTCATCTTTGAACATTTTCATTTATTGCACCTTAGTTCAAAATATGATTCTATCTGATTTATGCTAACATGTATAAAAGAGAAATAGTCTATTTAAGTTGTCATATTTTGGACTTGGTATCATATTTTTTCAAAAGTGACACTTTGGTACCTTGTTCTTTGCACGGTTAACATTTTGATACCCTGCATTTCAAAAGTGATATTTTGGTATCCTATTCTTTACATTGTTAACACTTTGGTACCTAAAAAAGATAGAACATGGTAACAAATCATGAAAGAACAGGGTACCAAAGTGAAATCAGTCCATAGAACAGAGTACCAAAATATTAACGGTGCAAAGAATAAGGTACCAAAGTATCACTTTTAAAAGAACATGGTACTAAACTGAAATCTTCCATAGAACAGAGTACCAAAGTATAATTTACCCTTTTTTACTAACAATAGAATAAATAAAGATCATAACGAAATTCATTGTATAGTTAAAGAGCAAAGGGCAGATGAATTAGGTAATTATATGGTTTTGGTCCTTGAAACTAGTACAATAAAAGAAAAGGATTCATTCATACCAAGTTAAAATAAGGCAAGCCACTGAGAGCTGCCTATTGGGATGAGCCTTTGCAAGTTCATCCTGGGAACACAAGCAGTTGCAGCCACCAGCCAAATTTGCTATTATATGTGCTACACCCAAAAGTGCTGCTGCACCCAAACCCATTAAGAAAGCCTCATGACTTGGTTCTCTACACTCAAATATCCACAGCCTCAAGTGCCTAACCTGTTTGTTCAAACAAAAGTATTACAGTTAATCTTTTAATTAGACCACTAATAAAGTTGTGTTTGTTTTGTACATTAGTTTTTTTTCTTCTAGCATACCTTGTTTTGTTCGATTTCAGCTTTGATGCCCAAAAACCCAGCTCCTACATCCATGGCTACGATCAAGAAACACAGAAAAATGCCTGCCCCTCTTGCCATTTCTGTGAGGAGATTTTTCGTTTTCTCTTCTCTGTGTTTGCTTCTGCTTGCTGATTAGTGTCAAAGAGGAGATCTAGAAAGTGAGAAAAATGGTGTAGTGGGTTATGTATTAACAGTAGAAAAGTGTATACTGTATATAGAATGATATTAGAAGGAGGTGGGAAAAATGAGTTAAAGCGGTCTTTCTTTCTTTGTTTTTTTCTTGGAGTTTACAGCGCAAACTTTAATAATATGCTTGTCTTTTATAATGAGTAAACTATCAAATTGGTCCCTGGATTATTGGTTTGCTGACAGATTGGTCCCTGAATTTAGGAAATCGACAAATAAGTCCCCGAATTTTTCTAACGAGTCAAATAGGTCCCCGAATTTTTCTAACGTTAGTCAAATAGGTCCCCGAATAACATGCACAGAAGGACCTATTTGACAAATGTTAGAAAAATTCGGGGACCTATTTGACTCGTTAGAAAAATTTAGAATCCTATTTGTCAATTTCCTAAATTCGGGGATCAATCTGGCAGCGAGTCAATAATCCAATGACCAATTTAGTAGTTTACTCATTTTATTTTTAATCTTTGGATTCCATTGATAGAGGAGAAAGTTGGGTATAAACTATTGAGTGTAAAACAGCTCATTGAATACAGTAACAAAAGACATATATACTTGATGGTCCAAATGTGAAATCTGTGACCGAATTTCTTGCTTCTTTGACTTCTAATATGGTACTGCCAAATCCCTAATTTCCTCTATTACAACTCGACGTCATATTATCTCATGAACCGAAGCAAGTTTAAATTTAGAGGAAACCTACTACTATTTGGTCATTCTTTTTTTTTGATCCCTCGTTTATTGAAATAGACTACTAAGTCTCTTATTTATCATAATCATCAACTATTTAGTCCCTTCATTAAATTACTTAATGACGTGAACGTTAAATACTTACATGACACCTAGGGGTGACAATCTCAACTCATTACCCACCAACCCAACCCAACCCATTTAGATAATGGGTCAAGATGGGTTGGGCCCAAAATTAACCCATTAAAATTTGGGTTGGGGTTGGGTAAAACACATGGGTTACCCAACCCAATCCAAATTAGTATCAAAACTACATAGTTTCATGAAAAGGGGTGAATATGCTATTTCATAATTTTTTGCAAAAATTACAAAATACCCCCCAAAAAATTTCAAAATTTACAAAAATGTCCTTAAACCATAATATTTGAGGACTAAAACGAAAATTATAAAAAAAAATTTGGACCAAAATTGTAATTTTGAAAAACATTGAAAAAGGATAAAATTACAAATTAGTCCTAAATTTGAAAAAAAAGCATTTCAGTCCCACCAAACCGTGAGTTCAGTGGAAGGAAGATGAATTTTGCAAATTTTTGCAAAAATTACATAACGCCCCTAAATATTTTCAAAATTAACAAAAAAAGTCCCTAGATCATGGTATTTGAGGACTAAAATGAAATTTTTTAAAAATAATTGGGGTTAAAATGTAATTTTTAGAAATATAAAAAAGGTGGAAATTGCAAATCAATCCAAAATCTGAAAAAAGAATACTATTTAGTCCTAAATTTGAATAATTTAAAAATTATTCTAATTAATTAGTTTATAAATTAAATAATATAAATACTTTAAGATAAGTTCATGGTTGGGTTGGATCGACCCTTAATTTTATGGGTCATGACCCATTTAGAAAATATAAATGGGTCATTGACCCATATATGACCCAATCATTTACAACCCAACTCAAAACCAATGCAACCCAACCATTTGCCACCCTATTGACATCCATTAAATGTCACTTTGGCATCATAGTCACATACATCAACCGAATCGGACCAACAAACACAATTAAATTAGCCTAAAATTAAATCAAACCCAAATATTTGTCTTACACGTGAAGCTTCATAAGGAATAAACTATTAAAACATTTCCAAATCTCAAACTCTAGGTGGTCCGAAATAGTTAAATATGTGGCATTTAACGTGTCGCATGTACACTTAACGACCAAATCATCAGTGTCATTAACAGAAATATACTACAAGGACTAACAAGTTGACATTTGTAATTTTTAAGGGACCAAATAGCCTATTTTAAAAGGAAAAGACTTGAGTTAAGTTCCTTATTTATAAAGTTCCCTAATAAGTATTTAACAACAACAAACAACAACAACCAAAGCCTTATCCCACTAGGTGGGGTCGGCTATATGAATCAACTGACGCCAACGTGTTCTATCCTTGCACATGTCAACCGTAAGGTTATTGATAGCTAAATCTTTTCGGATAGTTTCTTGGATAGTTTTCTTTGGTCTTCCCCTTCCCCGGATTATAGGATTCTCTACCAATTGATCAACTCTGCGTACCGGGGCCTCTACAGGTCTTCTTTGCACATGCCCAAACCACCTAAGGCGTGTTTCGACCAATTTCTCAATGATAGGCGCCACACCAACCTCCTCTCTGATGACTTCATTCCTAATCTTATCCATAATAGTGTGACCACACATCCAACGAAGCATTCTCATCTCGGTCACGTTGAATTTTTGCTCATGTTGCCCTTTTATTGCCCAACATTCAGTACCATACAATAGAGCGGGTCTTATTGTCGTGCGGTAAAATTTTCCTTTTAGTTTAAGCGGCACTTTTTTATCACAGATAACCCCTGAGGCCTTTCTCCACTTCATCCACCCTGCCTGGATCCTGTGATTAACATCCTCTTCTATTTCCCCCTTACTTTGCAAAATTGTTCCCAAATACCTAAAGCTTGTAACTTCTTTTAATTGATGATCACCGAGTTTCACAATATCTGTAGTATCCCCTAATAAGTATTTAACATGTGGCAAAAATTTGATACATGATCACTCATGATAGAAAGAATATTAAATACATATTTTTGCATGTCCAATCATAGAAGAGAGAGAATGTAAATCAAAATTTTTAGGCAAAACACCCTTTCGTGCCCCTAACCTTTGCAATGATTTTTAGGTATGCCCCTAACGTTTCATTTTGTTCAGGCGTGTCCTCAATGTGAAACTAACGTTTCAATTATGCCCTCAATTTTGACTCAATGCCCATGTGGCAATTTTTTTTACTTATTTGTCATTTTTTTTGTATGACTTAAATACGTGGCATGATGACTGGACATTCCTATTTTTTTTCCACCGTGACATGATGACTGGATTTACATTTGTGAACATACAAATTACAACACTAAATTTTTTTTACTTCTTTATTCTCATCTCATCTGCGCTTACCCTCTCAAACCCTAAATTTCCCAAATTTGTTTCTTCGCCTTCTCTCACAGGGCAGTTCCACACTTCCACCAATGAGTTTGGTTCGATAATAAGGCGCGAGTACATAGAAATTCCACCAACGAGTTTTGGATTTGGACTTGCGAAGCACCTCTTGCGCTGTTTCGATTTGCTCCTTTAGCTTCTTGATATCATCTCGTCACAAATTCTTACAATATCTCTTTCGCTGTATTCCTCTATATGTTTAATCGCTGAGGCCAATTACTCGAAGGTAGATTCCAAGTTCTTGAGAGAATTTTCATAATCTATTTCTATTTTCCTCGCCAAAATTTTAAGAGCCTCCTTTAGCAAATCTTCTTTTAGCAGTTACTGAACTGAAGTTCTTTATGCCCACAATTCACACATCAATGTCATCAATTTTGGCGAAGAAACAAATTTGGGAAATTTAGGGTTTGAGAGTGTATGCGCAGATGAGATGAGGATGAAGAAGTAAAAAAAAAAAACTAGTGTTGGTAATTTTTATGTTGTAAATTCAGTTATCAAGTAAAAAAAATTGCCACATAGGCATTGAGTCAAAATTGGGGGCATAATTGAAACATTAGTTTCACATTAAAGGCACGACTGAACAAAATAAAACGTTAGGGGTACAAAAATGTGTTTTGCCAATTTTTTATTAGAAGCAAACATATAAAGAACCTTACTTAAGTTTTTTCCATTTAAAAAATGCATGGACCAAATTGGAGAAACTGTGAAAAAAGAGGGACCAAATAGTAAGATTCACGTTGAATTTAATCACTTTTTTTTTTTTCTGTTAACTTGATCTTTATGTTTGTATATCTTAGTTCGACTCTTATCTTATGTTCCAATTAACAAAAAAACAGTGCTTATTGTGGTCCCTAGTCTAGAATCTCATGGGCAAGGTAGGCGTAGAAATTTTTGTTCTATGCGAGTAATGCTCTGTGCTGAGTTCACAACACCATAATTATAAAGCAGGGCTAATTAAAGAAAAGACAGAGTGAGCGAGTGTACAAGTATAATGAATCTCCTAAAAGTGGATACTCAAAAAAGCATCTGAGTCTACCCGCATATTATTCGCCTTTTAAATCCACCCACCGTCTTATCTCCTGCTTTATTGCATTTTGTCTTTGTTAATTAAATGTTAATTAACTAAACTAAAACCTCATTTTTGTCCCTCTAAGATTTATCTTTTCAGTTTGATCTCTCACAATTTTTTTTATTCTATATATAAGTTTTAACTAAATTGATTATTTTACAAAATTAATTAAAGATATAACACTATTAACTAATGACAAGACATGTTAAGTTTTCAATGAAACATTTTTTTTATTAAAGATAATTATAATATATTGTTTTTAGGATCTTACATAAAGTTTCTATATTTTTTTATATAAATTTATTTAGTTACTTGAAAATAAGATTTATTATATATTTATCAATTTAAATGCTACATTATTAACTAATAATATCATAGTAAATTAACGATAGTATACCATGAATTTAGTTAAATATTGAATAGAGGGACTAATATTGATAACAAGCAAATTTTGAGTTATTAAATTGAGTATGAGGGATCAAATTGAGAAACTACTCATAGATGGAAGACCCAAACAGGGTATTAGTCTGTTTAACTCAATTGTGTCGCCTATGGGGATTTTGGTTTTTTTATTTCTATAATAAAAAAAATAAGGAGTCACATCACCCAAAAATAAACTACTCTTATTTGGGTGATGTGACTCCTTATTTTTTTTTTAATTATAAAAAAAAAACCTTTTGTCTTATGGTATTTTTAAAAAAACAAATAGTTGAAAAAAGGAACACAAATCACTGAAATTAGGTTTTGTTGGGATAATTCGCAACTTTAAAAAGCCCACAGGGTCAAATATAAATAAATCCCATAGGGCAGCGTCACCTCGAGGAAGCCCAATATGAAACAGTCTTAAGCATCACCTCTCGAGATGGACGCACCAAAGCCCATGATCATGATAAGAATATAATTCAAAACCACACTAAGGCTCCGTTTGGTAGCCATGAAAAGAGTTTTACATTGTAAAACTCCACGAATTTCGAGACTTTCATGTGTTTGGTATGGTAATTTAAGCTATGTAAAGTGGATTACAATGTAAAGGGTTTTACATTACATAGGCCATTTTTCTTTACTTCACATTTCTGATGTAATTCAAGTCTACCTAGGGAATTATGGTAGAATTCCTAATTTGCCCCTCTCACTCTCATCCCATTTTCTCCCCCTAAGGTNAACACTTTCAATCTTTACCTACTTTACATTCCCTCAACTACTTTTCCTTTCCCTCACAATTTTTCCCTTGTAAAACCCTTTCCTTTCCCTCAACTACAATGTAAAATAATAAAGGAAAGAAAAGTAGTTGAGGGAATGTAAAGTAGGTAAAGATTTTAAAGTGTTTGGTATAAAAAGGTAGGGGAGAGAAAGTAAAATAGATATAAAAAGAAAATGACAAACATGCCCCTCCCACAATCACCACAAGTCCGCCGCCACCGTTGCCGCCTTCCACGGCGGTCGGCGCCGCCGTACATGGCCACCGGCGTCGCCTTCCACAGTTGCTGGCTCGGTTTCATAAAGAGGAAGAAGATGGGATGAGAGTGAGAGGGGCAAATTAGGAATTCTATCATGATTCCCTAAGTAAAGTTAGATTACATCAGAAATGTGAAGTAAAGAAAAATAACCTATGTAATGTAAATGCCTTTACATTGTAATCCACTTTACAGAGCATATATTGTCATACCAAACACATGAAAATCTTGGAGTTTGTGCCACTTTACAATGCAAAGGGCGATTCCAACATACCAAACGGAGCCTAAAGTAACATCGTGGAAAAGGAATCTCTTCTTTTGGAATCGTAAACAGTAAACACAAACGAAACGAAACACACAAAGACGTGTGCTCTATAAGGTCATAATGTTTGGAAGAGTTTTGGGACATTTTACAATTTTATTTTGAGACAATGCTTACAAAAGATAGTCATAACTCTTATGACTAAATCGAAATGTTTGGAAGAATTTTGGGACACTTTACAATTTTATTTTGAGAATTTGGGACTAAAATGAATGAAGATGATGAAAAAGAGGGAGAATTGAGAATAATGGAATAAAAATGGGTCAGGGACCTAAAAGTGCAATGCAAAATTGCTGAGGCGTCGTTATTTTATGACGTGACACAAATTCTTTTTTTTGAAGATAACGGGTGCTGACGTGGACATAACAGGACACGTCAGCACATAACGGGACACATCAGCATCCGTTATGGCCACATCAGCTTTTTTTGTAATGACAATATGATAGAGGGACCTATTAGTTAGGCGTTTCGAAAATTTGGAGACCTGCTTGTACACTGAGTAGAATTCAGGGACCTATCTGCCAGCACCTCCAAATTTCAGAGACCGGCTTGCTAGTTTACTCGTTTAATAATAAATCTATTTAAATAAATCTAATGACTTTATTAATATGAATTAAGAAACAAAGAATAATAGGGTGTCTTTCAGTTTTTCGTTTATTGTTTTTGAAATTTTTGTGAAATAAGAATTTTTTATAAGAATTTTTTTATAAATTAAAATATAAAAATATCTTCAATAGTCTACGGATACACATTAATAAGAATTTTTTTTATAAATTTCATAAATTTCTGAGATAAAATTTTCTTTAAATATAAATAATAATTTTTTTTAACTAAACAAGTTTATAATTGCCATTATATTAATTTTACATTTTGTACAATTTTATAATTTGATATTTTACCAAATATATTATTGATTAGTTCACCAAATCACTCACATATTAGCCAACAATGGCCTAATTGGTAAGGAGTCGACTCATAACTTACAAGGTCGTAAGTTCGATTTCCACTGCCGATGAGAGAGTTTTGTTGGTAGACGATCTGTAAGTACTTCTGAAAGTATTCATAGAGCCTAAAAGTCTATCCTGACCTTGGTAAACTATCGGGGTCCAACTCACCTAAACTTTACTTGTACAAGAAAAAAATCACTCACATGATTTATTACACTTGGATTGTATGAAGGGCTAATAACCTAATATTAAACCACCTCACATGTTGCATGCATCCAACAAGTTGCAACATAGAACAACTTACAAGTAATACTACATATCTTTTAATTTATAGTGGGATTCAGAGGGCCTTTGTATTCTTCTTGCAAGTTTATTATCACACATCACATGTAATATTTTTATGTAAGGTGGATTTCAATTTCTTTTTCATCATACCAGCACCCTAATTACATAGTGAAGGCTTTGTTAGAAATAAGAAAAATGAATTACATAGGAGAAGACACTAGATACTTCTAGAGACACTTCATAGGAATTCTAAAACATCAATTAATTTCATATTATTAACAGGCTTACCGATGATCCGATCTTGAGATATCATTTTACTAGACATACTGACCGGAGGTTCACGAGAGAATACACTGGACCACCTACCAGCTTTTGCCCCGAGATCAGTCAATCCTAATGTAAATAACTGGTCTAATGCATTTTCAAACTCAATTAATCCTGACAGGGAGGACATGGAGGATTGATCGATTTCGTAAAAGCCTTTTTCTCCGAAATTCACCATAGAAGGCAGTAAATATACTTTGTATCGATCGTCATTCAGAGGTGATCCAGCAATTTCTTTGAGACACTGAAGAGGAATATAAAGAACATCAAGAACATACAAAACCTAGGTCAATTGATGAAAATAATTTTACCAACCCAAAAGTAGGTTTTCGCCAGGTAATGTAGGTAGTCAGGGTGATCTGGTTTGAATTGAACGACTGACGGATCCTCTCGTCTTTCATCCTTATCCTTTGTGAAGGAGAGCTTGGTCAGAATGAACGTTACCCTATCATGCGGCTTATCCTCTTTTTTTAGCCATTTTAGTCTGCCGAATTATCTTCTTCCATGGCTGGATGAAGCAGTTAAAGAGATAGCAGGTATGAAGAAGAACAATAAAATGCGGATGTGAAAAGAAAATTGAGGCACACAAAGAAATATGAGAGAACACGAGTAAAGCAAGAGAAGAGGATTAGCAGAGGGATATTCTAAAAAATGAGCGGGAAAGGCTACTCCAATTATAATAAAATATCGAAACCCACACCAGAAAACGGTTACGCATTGTTGCGAATATTTAACATTTTAACTAGACTAAAACTTGAGTAGTTTTGAGAGTTTCTTTGCGATTTCGGGACCAATTTGAGCCAAATTTCAGTGAGTTTGGAGGTTTTTCAAAGTGTTCTTGAAGTTCCTAGTGGATTCCATGCATTTCCCAGCCAAATCCGTGTGTTTTTGGGTGAGTTTGAAACTTTTCTGAAATTGCAATTTAGTCCCTGCGATTCTGCTTCTTTCTCATTTTCTTTACATTTTTGGTCCAATTTCTGAGATATCTATGACTTAGGGACTAAAATGGAGTTTTTGGAGGAGTTTTGGGACACTTTGCAATGTTATTTCTAGAATTTGGGACTAAAATGAATGACATCTAAAGGTTTCAGGACTAAATCGTAATTATAAAGGACTAATCTGTAATTTGTCCCTGACACCATTAGGCCCAAAGTTTGACCCGAAGTCAAAATTCCAGATGTGACCCACCTACTCCTCTAAAACTTCAGTTTGGTCCCTCTACAAGCTTAAAGGACCTAAATGAAAGAAACAAAAACATGATGATGGGGGGCTAAAGTGCAATTTTCACATTCTCTTTGTTTTCCTCTCTTCCTTCCGTTTTCTTTCTTCTCTCTCAGTTTTTCTTTTATTTTTTTTATTTTTAGTTTTATTTATTTAGTTTATGTGTTTTATTTTTACATTTTGTCTTTTATTTTACTTTTACTTTTTGTATATTGATTTTCTTTAACTTTTGCTTTCTCATTTCTTTACTTTTACTTAGTTTTATTTATTTCGTTTTAATTTACTTTATGTCCTATTTATCTATTTTAATGTCATTTTTATCCTAGTTTATTTGTATATATTTAGTTTTAAATTTAATTTTCCCTTATTTAATTTTTCCTTTTTTATCTATCAATATTTATTTTCTCTATTTCTTTTATCTTTAATATATCTTAAATTATCTTTTAATTTTACATCTAAAAGAAAATACCAAAAAAATAAAAAAATGACAAAACTCCAAAAAAATAAAAAATATAAAAAAAGGTTTGAGAGGAATAAGCTTTTGATCTAAATTTGTCATGACAAAATCACTCATTACAAATCAATCAGCCCGATTTTGGTTATGATCAATTAAGACCATTATCTTCTTTTTCCCAAACACAAACATTTTAATCAATTTCCGAACTACGTGGGCTTTGATCCCTTAATCGGGTACGTAGGCCCTAGACTCTCACTCTAGGTCAAGTCCAACTTTGTAAATATTTTGTTTTTGTTTTCTTATTTTCTTTTATTCTTGTGTGACTTTTGTTTTATCTAAATTTTAAGGATGATTAATTTTAAAAATGTCAGGGCCATTTCATTTTTGTATAATTATTTTTGGGTAACCGTCCATTTGGATGGGTATCGTGGGGTGCCTAATACCTTCCCCATGATTCAAATGACTCCCGAACTCATCTTTGGTTCAAGACCAATTTTTCTTCATTTTTGCCTTATCCACCACATTTTTTGAATTTATTTTCGAAAAATCCTTTTATTAATTTTTCCAAGTTTTTTTTATAAAATTTGGTGGCGACTCCTTTTTCAAAGTCATAAACGACGTCTCTCTCCGGGATGTCAGGCGTGACACTAATGATAATACTAATTTAATTTATTAAGTTAAATATTTTGTAGACTATATTTAAAATAATTAATAAGATCTTTCGGGTTCACTCACTAGTCCAATTCTTAAAATGTTGGATGGAACAAAAACTAGGGCTTAGAGTGCAAGAGAGAGAGAGAAAGAAAGAATGGGAGGCAAGGGAAGAAAACGAAGGGAAAAGAATTTCAGAGCAGCTCATGGAGGATACAACACACTCCCTCCGCCGCCTGATCATTCCAAACTCGATGTCTTGCCCTCCAAACTACGTCAGATCATCTCTTTCACTTCTTCCCAGCCCCAAGGTTTCTTTTCCTTCTTCTTCTTCTTTTCTACTTTCTACTTCAGTTTTTTGGCTCTCAACATTTTCATTTTTCCTTTTCCATCTTGCTTTTTCAGGAGCTGCAAGCTTATCCAAAGATGTCAAACAGCCGAAGAAAAGGGAGGGCGGCGTTGGCCAAAATGTAAGTTTTGGTTGAATATTCCTTTTCAGGCGCTGATGCTTTTTCTGTTGATGCTTGAAGTTGAAAATAAAAGATGCGGCTACTAGTATTTAGAGTATTGCAACTTTGGACTTATTATCCCATGAAGTCACTGAACTTAGTTAAATCTCCCTTTACCTGGGGTTGCTGAAAAGAATATTGATTTTGCTATATCTGAAATTATTGTAAAATTGAGTATAGAGGAGATTAGCTGTTTTGTTATGCTTCTTAATTGTGATAGCTGCTTGGTTTTCATTCCTGTCATTTGTGTCAAATATGATTTACACTTTCATAGAATATCTTTTATTCAATTTGACGCTAGTTTTATTTTGCAATTAGCACATTCTTTTCATCATAGGCCTAGACTCAAGTTGTGTTGAAATTTCTCTGTCTTCTATTTCCTGATGTCCTTTATTGTAGTTTATTTGATATCGAAACGTTGTGATTCAAACTTCTAATGCTACTAATGACATTTTTCTTTGCCTAATAGATTTGGAAGAAGTGTTAGCTATATGAAAATTCTTCTACTTTGAACAATAATCTTTGGAGTGGTTTGTCATGGTGTATCTAGTTTTTTTTTTAAATCCCTTCACCCAATTTGGAAAAAAGAAACTGTTTCCATTATTTTAAGTTGTAACTGATAGACTTATGAATGCTGAGGCTGTTAGCACGAGCTAAATGATGGTATAGCTATGCTGTTTAGTGTATATATATAGTTGCAATTTTGATCACAGTGGTTACAGTTGATTCAAGTACTGTACACAACACATAACAAACAAGGTATATCTTAATAATGTCATCACATGAATATATAGGAATAGCCATCTAAAAGGATAACAAGGTATACCTTTTGAGGTGTATATGGATTTGTGGTAGGGCGTGTGTCTGCATTACCAAGGGCTGAGGAGAGAAAATAAGGTGTCGGTAGTACCTAGCCCCCTCCATGTCACTACCCCCTCCATGTTTATTGACGCCAAGTTATTTGAGTGCTTTCGTTGAGTCATTTTCATCTAGATTTGGATTCAATTTACCTCTTGGACTAGCACGGGACCAGTTCAACTTCAATCCAGAAACATGAAACGCCTTTCATATATATATATATTGTGTTCCATGTTATTTATAGGAAAATTCTTTTTATTTAATATTTTCTCTTATTGCAGAACATCCATTCAAAGGAAAAGGTTGAAGATCAACACACAGATAACAAACAGGGTGATATTGATGGACAATCCAAGTCACTTCAGCATGAAGATAGTAGTGATGAACAACTTAGGCAGAGTAGTGGGAATGAGAAAAACAAGAAAAAGAGAAAGAGGAAGGAGGTTAAAGATCTCAGGTTTGAAATGGAAGTAGAGAAATCAAAATCTCAATTAAAAAGACGGGATCGAAAGAAAAAGTAAGTAAAACAAAATATACATAATTTTCTTTGCTATCAAGTTTTTTATGGATTCACTCTGTACTTTTTCTCTAAATTATTTTCTTTGATTTAATTTATTCCATATTAGTTCTTACCAGTTGGTTTATTGGTATTTCCTCAATAATGCAAATGATAAATTGAGAAGATTATATCTTTGGAATATTGCAAAACTGAGGGGTTTTTGGCTGCATATATGTTGATGCTTTATGCTGTCTTGGTTTTTAAATCTTGGTATTATCAATTGATTTCTTGGACAAAGAAAAATCTTAAAAGCAAGGTCTCCTTCATGTTCAGATTCTTTATAATTTGAAGATTCACATATATCCCAAATTGAAAGGGTTCTCTCTTTCATTTTCTTATCCTAAGTACCACTATTATAATCTCAAATCATTAGGTTGAATTTATGGTAAAAGAAAACTTTTCGTTTTCATATTGAAAAATATGAAAACCTGAAACCTGGATGTAAGGGCTTTGCTTTTGTTTTTAATATATTTCTATTTTCATTTCCCAGGACTTATAAGTGGCAGGATATTGTAAGTTAGCAGAGTCCAGAATGCTAATCTTGGTTATTTTAAATTTTTTATTAGTAATTACCGATATGTTTAAATTATATAAGTGCTTTCCTGTTTCACAGTATGTGCCTTATACGCCATTTGGAATTAAACTTGTGAAGACGTTCGCTTAAAAACCTGAGCACTCCACACAAATTTAGCTGACTTGTCCTGATTACTATGTTTGTCTAGATATCTAGAGGCTAGAAAGAAGAAGCACAAAAAAGCCAATGCAGAAGAAAATTTGGACTTTCCTGGGAAGGAGAAAATAAAATTTGGAGACATTGTAGAAGCTCCACCAAAGCTAAATGTTATTCCTAAGGTAGTTCATTGTTGGACCTTTTGCATTATTATAGTGAAACAATCAACATCCAAATTTAAAGAAAATGTTTGATCTTGTGTGTTGAAGGCTTTCAAGAATGGCCATGATGCTTCACAAGAAAGACTTCGACTCAAGGCCATAGAGGCATACCGGAGTCGCAAGGGATGGACTTCAAGGCCGGGAAGTCACCTGCCACCTCAAGTGACTACATCGTCCCCATAAATCATTTTCAGCATAGAATCATCTGTACTCTGTGCATAATCGGGGCATCTATGTCTATCAAATGAAGGTTATAGCTGGATTATCAAATTTATGCAGCTTTTCCTTCTTTCAGGTTGGTTGGTTTGTTACTTATTTAATAGCAATTTTGTTACTTGTAAATGGGGAAGTAGAGTATCGTCCATGAGAAGGCAATTGCTAGAGTGATGTGATAGCTTTAACTCTCAAGTTTGGTTGAAAAGAGATATTATTGAATCTTTTAGTAGACTTTCGTTTGAGGGGAAACCCAAAATTACTGTGTTCTCAATGTTATCGAGTCTGAAAAATATGCATCGTCATTTAACAGAGATAATGTTAGAAGCCCAATTCAGCCTAGCATTCTAGGAAGCTCTATCCATTTCTAATCTACATGAAGGGTCCAATTGCATTTCTGAAGTTTTCTTATTTAATTATAAGTATTTATTTTAAGGTAAAAACACTAATTTCTTCCCCAAATTTTACATCAACTATCAATTTCGTCCCCACTCTTTTCTTACCGTCAATTTCGTCTCCAATGTTTCTCATTTTTGTCAATTTTATCCTTCGCTCTTTAGCCAAATATTAACGACAGAATTTACATGACTAATGATATATAATGTAAAATTCATAGAAAAAGAAAGTTAAATCCTAACTCATTGAAAAATAGGATGCAATTTTTCATTAATTTATTGAAAGAAGTTAGTTAAAGGATAAAATTGATCAAAATGTAAAATATTAGGGACGAAATTGACAGCAAAAAAAGATTAAGGACAAAATTGACTGTTGGTGTAAAGTTTGAGGACGAAATTATTACTTTTTACCTTATTTTAATTATGTTTAGCACTTATCCACTAACAGCATATTAGCATTATGTTGAGACAGCTACTTTCCCATAGGCCATCGTTCTCCCTTAGGTTTATTGTACACTACAGAGCATTATGATTTATGAATGCTCCTTTCATTGTTGTTTGATGTATGAAGAATATTATTTGCTATTCGAAGTGTTCTAGATCCTAGCACTTGCTTTTCCAAGTATTGAAGATAATTTAGTATAGATTCAAGGATCAAAAAGTATAAAATTAATTCAAATTTAGAGACCAAATATTTGATAATTAAAATATTTTAGGAATCAAATCGTGTATTTTAATTATTCAGCAACTGATGATGTAAATTTAATGACCAAATAGTGTGGTTTTTTTTAAAAAATAAGTCAAAATGCTAAGAAAAAAAAAGAAATTCAAAATCTGGCTGAGATCGCCTTGAATCTTACAATCCTACTCAAAAAATTGCTATCTTACCGCAATCTCAATCATTTCCGGTGACAGATACAAATAATAACAAAATAATCGGCTATCTTGCTTGTTATCATCTCTAAATCAAACAGGTTTAAAGAAGCCATTAAAAATAATGAAACATTACCCCTAGTGGGTCCGTGGCTTGAATGTGTGATTAAACTAGAAATTGTCATTGACCCATCATATCATATCATATCATATCTTTTTTTTTTTTGTCATAACGAATATCAATTCATTATATCATATCATATCTATCCTAAAGCAAGGTATTAACTTTGCCATCCATTACGTCCATACCCATATGCATGGAGCTCATATGTTGTTGTATATCTTTTATCTATTTTAGGAGAGTTAGATCTATATATTTTCTTCTTGGCAGTGTTAAGTGAGTTTTTTTGTTATTCTCCTATGTAATTTGTCTAAGTTTCGTGGCTGGTCTTCATTATAATATGTATGCATTGATCTATCTTCTTTGTATGTATGACTTTATGTTTTCTCTATGAATGAATTTTTTATGGTGATTCTGACCAAAAAAAAATACAAATAATTTAATTTCTTCACTGCATAAAGAACTCGGGCCTTGAATAATTTAATATGTATGTTTTAATTTTGGTAAGGAGTTTGAATATGTATTTGGGTAATAATTTAATTTCTTCTACTTTCACTATTTTAACGGGTCGAACATCTCTTTAACTCACATTTAAAGTGATTGTTTTTATTAGTGCTCAGGCTTTCCTCGATTGATCTGGCAGTAGAATTCGGCATTTCAGAAAAATAAAATAAAAATAAGGCCAATTTTCTTTTTTGAAGAAAAAATTGGAACTTAATCCTAGCCTAGGAAGCATGGACACTTCATTTTGAGGGCGTGTCGCCGTGTCAGACACGTGTCAGTGTCCGACGCCCATACGACACCGACACGACACATATTCACAAATTTTAGAATATAAATCAAATTTTTATAACTTTAACATGACAGACAAAATAAAATAATAGTAGATATAACATATTATGAATAAAAATTGTAATTTTAAATTTTTCATTAAAAATTATGAATATTTAATTATTTTTATATATAAATATATGCTGTGTCGTGTCAAGTAATTTTGAAAGTTTGGCGTGTCGCTGTGTTCGTGTCCCGTGTCCGTGTCAGTGTCCATGCTTCATAGAGTTCAAGAAACCAATATGTGTGGCTGTTTAAAATCCAGTAATGAGATAACTAGAATATATATAATTTCCTAAAAAATTGAAACAATTGATGATGAATTATAAAACAGAGGCAAAAAAGGGGGTTATATAAACAATCCATTTCCCTGTGTACAGTTTTGTGAACCATTGAATGTGATGGTCTGATGGAATATTTTTTTCATGGTGGAAAGCAAAATTTTACGATGAGCTTTACTGGTTTTTTTTCTTTTAGTTTTTCATTAAAAAATAGAAAAAGTAATAGAGAAAGAATATAATGATTAAGATGGCTGCTAATAGCATCATTTTTTTAATGATTTGAAGGAGTTTCATGAATCATGATGATGGTGTGCTAATAGCAATTTGGAACTCCCTCTCATTAGCGCATTAACAATTATAATCAAGGAATGGTGTGCTTGAAGTACTAATGCTGGACATTAAAATACAGTTCAGTGATGGACTGATGGGTGAGATTAAACTGACTAGTTATTTGTAAGGGCGCCCCACCAAATTCAGTGATCCCATATTATATAACACTTGTTGTCAATTTTAATGATATTTTTTAGTTGAATAATGATAGTGACTCATATATGTTGCATGCATATATATATATATATATACTAGGGGCTTTGCGTGTCCTAACGGGCACACAAATATGTATGTAGAATAAATAAGGGACTAAATTGTTAACTTAGTAAAGAAAGAGAGACCAAATAGTAAATTTTCTCTTATTTTTAATTTCATAGACTATAGCTTTAAACATGGACGACCAGAAAAGGGTGGAGCCATATAATATAAGATATATATATATATATATCAAATAGGAAGATATTCTGATTTTTATTTTATAGAAAACTTATTATTTGGTATCTAAATTTGTACGGAATCCATTAATAAGTTTTCAAATAATCGAAATATATAATTTAATTTCTAAAATAATATAGTTGTCAGCTATTTGATCTCTTGTGAGTAGCTAGCTAGTGATGATATATATAATCCCTAAATTTGAACTAATTTGATATTTTTTATTCTTAAATTTTTACTAAACATAATACTATTTGGTTATTGAATTTATATTAAATCTTTACTTTTTGGTCCCTAAATTTGACTCAGAGACCAAATTATTGACAATTGTGATCAAGAACTAAATAATATATTTTGATTATTCAAAGACTGATTAATTGTCTCGATCGGTGTAAATTCAATTCAGGAACTAAATAATAAGTTTTCTCTTATTTTATGATACTTTCGACATTTATATATAATTACTAAAATGATACATCTTAAAATAAAAATATTAATTTTAAGAAAAAATAATAATTAAAAAGTACAAGCTTTTGGAAAAAACCATTGTCTTTCGATAAAATTACTCTATATATATATACGTTCTCTTCTCCGGAAAAACATGAACTTAAATAGAAATCTTATAAATTAACATATTTTAATATATTATTCTATTTTAATAATAATGATCAATATTAATATCATCTAGGTGATGTTTCATGATCACTTTCTCAATTAAATTTAAATTCATAATTAGTATTTTTCAACATTTGACTCATAAGTATATAAAAAAAATAATAATAAAACAATTCAAAAACAAAAATCAAATTTGGCCCGTTCAACTAGTTCAGGCTAGTTTTATCGATTTTTAACCAACTCTTGAGAAGGTTGATTTTATTGGTGAATTGGACCAAACCACTAGCCGATTGCTGGTTCAATTGGTCCGATCTGATTTTTAAAACCATAAAATTAATAGAAAGCTAATATTCCTATTTATTCAAGCTAAATTTTCTATTGGGTTTGTTTATTTATTAATTGCTTTGAAATGATAGATTTGAATTTGATGTCATTTTTTTTAGGGTAAATTGCAGTTTGGTACCCTGTAGTTAGGGCGGTTCCACTTTAATACCCTGAAAGAAAAATTTTTGCAGTTTGGTGCCCCGTGGTTTGCTCTGTTAGCGAATTGGTCCCCTGTGCTTTATTTTCGTTAGGATTTAACGGCAAATGTGATTGTGACCACGTTAAAATGTCAAAAACCTCCCAACAAGTCTTCTCTTATGCGTTTAAGTCCTTTCCCTTTACTAAATAGTCCTGATTTAATTACACTTTAATCCCAAAATTTTATGATTTATCAAAATAGTCCTTAGAACCTCAGAAGACAAATGAGCATCTATGTCCCAAAACTCTTCCTAACATTCCAATTTAGTCCTTAAAAATATTAAAAACTCTAAACCCTAAATTTCAAACCCTAAACCCTAAACCCTAAATCCCCAAAATTTAATTTTTTTAATCTTCATCCTAAATCCCTAAACTCTTCCAAACATGATAATTTTTTCACAATCTCAATTCCTAATTTCTAATTTCTAATCTTTCATACTCGTCGTTTCGCTGCCTTCTGTGTGAGTGTAATTAGCACCCTTATGCTAGAATTCTGTTAAATTAATCTGTTAAGTACCACATAAGCAAGGGTATAAAAGTAATTTTATTTAAAAAACCTAAAATCCATCCAAACTCAAACCCAAAAATGTAATACAAAAGACCTTAGATGCAATAGGGATCAAAATGCAATACAAAAATAAAGTGGGGCTTAAATGTATAAAATTAACCCTTCCTCTAATTCCATTAGACACAAGACACAAAGGTGTGGATCTTCGTCGATGGAGTTCTGCATAATTGTTCTCTCGCACGGTGTTCGCCGGCCTCAACTACATCACCATGTTCTTCAACCAAAGACCCACCACCACCACACCGAAGCCTATTCCCACAGCCCGGACTCTAACTCCATCGCCCTCACCTTCAACCATCGCGGCGGCGCACCACCACCCACTTCCACTACGACCTAATTGCACCTATAGTTCCAAAACCTAAAAATCCTGTTCTAACATCAGATCTAGATCTCAAAAACATCATGAAACAGAGTTCCTACTTTGGATTCTCTGCTTCCACTGGAACGAGATTTCAATTGAACTGCGTTTTAAGATGAAATCTAACAGTAGAAACTCTCCCAAACAATACAAAAACTGCTTGATTTTTGAAATTAGGTTTGGGAATCGGTGTGGCTTTGTTAGTTCTTGTAATTTTGGGATTGATTGGTTTGGCGTATTCTGTGTACAAGAAGAGAAGAAGAAATAGGTATGATAATGAGCAGATTTTGGGGACACTGAAAAGCTTGCCTGGTATGCCTCGAGAATTCTTGTTGAAGGAATTGAAGAAGGCGACGAACAATTTCGACGATAAGCATAAATTGGGAGAAGGTGGATTCGATGTTGTGTTCAGAGGGACATTGGCGAAAGAGAATTTGGAAGTTGCAGTGAAGAAATTCTCCAGAGATATTACCAAGAGTAAGGATGATTTCTTGGCAGAGCTTACTATTACCAATCGACTTCGTCATAAGCATCTTGTGAGATTTAGGGATTTAGAGTTTAGGGTTTAGAATTTAGGGTTTAGGGTTTTTAATATTTTTAAGGACTAAATTGAAATGTTTGGAAGAGTTTTGAGACATAGATGCTCATTTGTCTTTTGAGGTTCTAAGGACTATTTTGATAAATCATAAACTTTTGGGATTAAAGTGTAATTAAATAAGGACTATTTAGTAAAGGGAAAGGACTTAAACGCATAAGAGAAGACTTGTTGGGAGATTTTTGACATTTTAACGTGGTCACAATCACATTTGCCGTTAAATCCTAACCGAAATAAAGCACAGGGGATCAATTCGCTAACAGAGCAAACCACGGGGCACCAAACTGCAAAAAATTTTCTTTCAGGGTACTAAAGTGGAATCGCCCCTAACCACAGGGTACCAAACTGCAATTTACCATTTTTTTTATATTGAAGTTGTTCAAAAACTACGACAACATATTTATTTCACAAAAAAAAAAAAATACAAATGATATAATGAAAAAGTTCATAAACACATATAGGTGATATTTTCACAAAATCTTTAAAGGTTGGGTTATTGTATAGGTTAAAGAAATTACTAAGAATGACAAACTTGGTTTAATTAAGGGACGCAATAATGATAATTAAACTAAGTTGTTATCAAGTTGTAATTCAAATTAGACAAGTTACATTATAGTATGAAGCTAACCAAAATCAAATTTAAATTACTTTCTCATATGATTTGACAAATTACAATTAGAAGTTAAATTAAATTTAACTTTATTAAGTTGCAGTTAAAAATCAATTTGAATTTGAACTCCACCTAAAGTTAACAAGTTGCAACTAAATTAAAATCGAACTTTATTTCTTCTTTAACATTTCTTTTATTCTACTTGCTTGAAGATGATGAATGAATCCTATAAACAGGACCACTAGGAGTTCAAAACATATGTATGAGTTTGAGTTTATCAATGAGAAATGAGTTGAGTTGCTTCCTTCTTTTTTCCCCCTTCCCTCATTCTCTCCCAAATCAAACTTATTATATTTTAGCAGTTTTGTTGAAATTAATTAATAAGTTATTATTGTTGCTTGTTGGTCACGACAGCATGCAAAATGATAAACAGTGAGATAAATGACACAAAAGTTTTTAACCTGATTCACTCAAAATAACATTTGAGCTATATATATATATATATCCACAAGACAAATTAAACTCTAAAGTATTTTTCTTTTACTAATAAAATTACTTAGTACAAAGAGAAAGAGAGACCTCTCTAAACACAAGTTAAAGGTAATGCAACAACATGAGATAAATTCAAAAATAGTGACACTCGAATTTTTTTCCAACACTCCAAATATTTCTCTCACTATTTTTGTTACTCAATCATTCGGGAGAAATTCCAAAAACTAGCTAGCTCCCTTCTCTTTCACTCTTGGCTTCTCCTTGTTTGTCTTTAACTCCATTTGGATCAAAACTCAACTTAATTCTGATACTAGCTACTTGTTGGTCTTAGTAGTATATTATTATGTGAAATAATAATAATTAAGCAATTAAAATTAATGATAATAAAGATTTAACATGATGTACCCAATATGTATAGTTACGTCCATAAGACACACACACAAGGAAGGAAAAGAATGAAAGAAAGAGGGAGAAGAGAGAGAGGGAGAGGGATAGTCTTTTAGGAATTCTTCCAAAATGAATTAAGTGATAAAAATAGTGGAAAGAATATTTAGAGTGTTAAAAAAAATACTTGAATGTCAACTCTTTTCGAAATAATCGCATATTATTGTATTATTTAATTTTTAGTTTGTGTTTAAAGAATTCTCTCTTTCCTTTTGTACTCATTACTTGTATTAGGGGAAAAGAAAATACTTCAAAATTTGTCTTCGCATAATAATATTATCCAGACCAACAATTATTATTACATGGATCTCTTACCTAAAAATAAATAATTTTTTTTAAATTATGACTGTGATGGATTTCCACTCGAACCATATGCCTGATGGTTCCACCGTAACTTGAGCGCCCCACAAAGTGATGTATACACTAAGCAAAAGTCAATTTTCATTTTTTTATTAAGGTTCTTTTTTTTTTCATTTATTTAGACAGTGCTGTTATCAAATCTTGCCACTTGTCTCCCGCTTAGTCAACAATTTGTTTAATATCTTGCTGTCATTGGAGGCTAATATTTGTGGACATTGGAGCTTAAGCCTCGAATTTTCATTGGTTGGACAACCTTTTATACAGATTCACTTTTATTAAAGAAGGCTTAAGTGCAATTTTGGTCCCTTAACTTTCGCAAAGGTCTCAATTTGGTCCCATAACTTTTTTTGTTGCAATTTTGGTCCCCTAACTTTCGCAAAGGTCTCAATTTGGTCCCCTAACTTTTTTTGTTGCAACTTTGGTCCCCTAACTTTCGCAAAGGTCTCAATTTGGTCCCCTAACTTTTTTTTTTTTGCAATTTTGGTCCCCTAACTTTTGAAAGCGTCTCACTGTTGGTCCCAAGTGCACTTTTTCCATTCATCATCTGCCGTTAGTGCCGATCTAGCAGGCTGAGTTGGCTGATGACGTGACAAATATGGGTAAAGTGGATTAAAAAATGACCATTATGCGGAGACATTTTCATGACTTAGAAGTTCACTTTGGACCAATAGTGAGACGTTTTCAAGAGTTAGGGGACCAAAATTGCAACAAAAAAAGTTAGGGGACCAAATTGTGACATTTGCGAAAGTTAGGGGACCAAATTGAGACCTTTGTGAAAGTTAGGGGACCAAAATTGAAACAAAAAAAGTTAGGGGACCAAATTGAGACCTTTATGAAAGTTAGGGGACCAAAATTGCAACAAAAAAAGTTAGGGGACCAAATTGAGACCTTTACGAAAGTTAGGGGACCAAAATTGCACTTAAGTCATTAAAGAAAGAGAACTTGTCAAGAAAAAAAATGAGATATTAGTTAGAGATGAACTATTAAACTTATTTAGAAACATTAGGGAACCAAAATAGAACTGTTGGGAAACATTTTCAATGAAAATATAACAAAAAAATAGGATAAATTATATTTTGGTGCGCTGAGATATGAACTATTTTCACTTTGGTGTCCGATTTTTTCAAAAGTGACATTTTGGTATTATATTCTATTCGCTGTTAGCACTTTGGTATTCAAAACTTTTTTTTCGTTACTTTTTTATAGAAAAAAGCACGTGCAGCCGTGCAGGTCACATGTCCGATGAAAAACACGAATTTTATCATCCGAAACTCATATTTTATGATTCAGACTAAAAAAATACATGAAATTCTCCACCTTCAAATACATATTGAATCGTAATTTTTAGAGGTTGAATCGTGAAATCTGTGGTTAGAAGGGTGGATTTTGTGTTTTTCACCACATATGTGACATGCACATGCTTTTTTTGTCAATAAATAATGAAAAAAAAAGTTTCGAGTACCAAAGTGGTAACGACGAATAGAATAAGGTACCAAAATATTACTTTTGAAAGAACATGGTACCAATGTGAAAATACTCCATATCTCAGGGTACCAAAGTGTAATTTACCAAAAAAAATATTAAGGACCAAAACAAAATTTAAAGTAAATATTAGAGACCAAAATGAATGTTTTGACCTTGATCAAGCTAGTTTATACCATGTTATTTAGAGGTCTTTAGATGTGTGTTTATAATGTTTTATAAGCTAATTAAAGTGGTTTTTGCCTCTAGATAGGTTAAAAAGAGCCTAAAGTTCATAATTGCAACTTTGCTCTTTCATCGTTTAAAAGTGTAGTTTTCTCGGGTCAAATCTTTAATATTTTTTACTTGAGATATTACATATGTTACGTTGCAATTGGTTTCATGGGGCAAAATCTCTTAGGAATTATTTGGGACAAATTGGAGGTCAATCAGAGTCAAAACAAGACCAAAACAAACTTTTTACTAAGTGTTCTCAGGGCAATCCGTCGAATCCCTTCATGCTGGCGAGGAAATGGTGAGCTGGACACAGTAGCCTTCGTCAGCAGTCCGCCGAATCCCTTCATGCCGGCGAGGAAACGACCAAAGTCACGTTTTCAGGTTGCCTTCGTATTTTTGTGAACCCAACCCGATTTCTCACTCATTTAACCCAAAATTTAATTATATCAACCCGAACTCACTTTCAAGTGATATAAGAAATAATTTTGTTGATGTTTTTTTAGGTTAAATTAATTGTATCACACTTTCAATCATTAATTTAGTATCATCTTTTTTCGGCCTGAATACTATAGGTTCTCGGTTAGACCCAAATTTCCTACCAAAAATAAATTGCTTGAGCAGATGACAATGCCATGAAGTAGCAGGCCAGGCCCAATAACCACAAACTCAAAACAGATGAGAAGGCAGTCTAGTGTCGAGTCACACTTCGGTTTCCCGAATCTCTTTCATGCACATACATACATACGCTCTTATGGCAGCGTCCTTCAAGTGGATATTACAACTTCATAAGGACGTTCCCAAAGCTGCTCGCTTCTACTCCGAAGGCTTGGACTTCACCGTCAATGTCTGCACTCTACGCTGGGCTGAACTTCAATCCGGTCCTCTCAAGCTTTCCCTCATGCAATCTCCCAAGTATTTCTCTTCAACTGCCTATTTCTTTTCTCATGCACGCCAATTGTTTGATAAATTGCCCATTTCGCACCTACCTACTGGAACATGATAGTGTATCCTATAATTAAACTTCCGCAACCTTACTTTATATTCGGAATGACATTAAGATAAACACAGCAAGAAGAAGATAATCTGTGAATATGTGATGCCATTCATTTGGCGAAAGCTTTTGGCTGGTTTTAAGGTTGCCCAGCTTGAATTTCCAAGATTTTTTGCTACATTAGCTAGAGTTTATTCTTCATTATCCTAGACAGCAAACGTTCACCCGAAATATTTCACCGATCAGTGGCTACCGCATCATCCGTCAGCTTCCTGTAGAGTTTTGTAGCTGATGGAAATTATGTTCATGTTTTACTGTGCTTTCTCAAAGGAAACACCTTAAATCTGCCCTTAATTTTTTGTTTTTACATTTTAATATTCCTTCCTCTGCTTTACATTCCCTTTCTGATTAGTATTGTTATTGATTTTTTGAATTGAGTTGTATCTTGGTTCTTCTATATTGATCTTTGTGTATATCTACATAAAAACATGAAATACAATTAAGGGTATTGCGGAAAAACTTTACACGAGAAGGCATCGACCCCTTCTAAAAGCTAGGCTGATAACGGGGGACCTTAGGACACCAAACTGATTTGGGAATCATTCTCCTATGATAATCTTGCCAGTTTGGGACTTAGGGAGAATGGTCTATTTATAGCTGGGGTAGACAAACTGCACTTGGTACCATCGATGTAAAGGAGAACCACTCCTAAAAGTCAAGTTGACAATGGAGGAGAGCTTCCACTTTCAGGGGAATTTCGTGTTATACCCAGCTTATTTAGGACTTATACTTTGTCATCAGTTGCTTTTTTGGGGTGAAGGAAAAAGCTTTGTGGAACCGTTTAGTAGAATGGTACCAAATAGCATTCTTGTTAAATTTTATTTCTAGGGATGGAAGTAGGTGACCTGGTGGTTCATTTCTCTCTTTCATTACCCCACAATGATTCTTGTTGATAAAGTGGTGATTGAGTTGAGCTAAATGACCCGCACAGTAGGCTAGTTCGATGAAACAATTTTTTTGTTTTGTTGGCTCAACTCTGTTTCTATTTGTTCATTAACTTTGTTAGAAAGCAGGAAAAAAACATGGGGAGGTGAACTTTGTGATTTTGTTGTGTAACATGGCTGACGATATGAAACGGCTTTTGCATTTTCAGTCTTATTCATTTGACATGGAAGCTAGTATTTGAAATCTGCATGCAACTTGAAATAGGTTTGTTATTGTTTTTGGCGATTAACTCATTATCAGACAATTGGCCTTTCTTTTTTGTTTTGGTTTAACTTAAGAGCGAAGCCTTGGCTTTTATTTCTATGTAGTTAACTACATTTTGGAAGAGATATTTGTTTTTGAATATTGAATGGAAATGTCAACTGCTAATGTAGTTTCACAGTGATCATGTCTTGCAGAAGGGATACTCCTCACTCCTATCATTTACAGTTACTGACATAAACAGTACAGTGACTAAATTAATGGCATTAGGAGCTGAGCTGGATGGTCCTATAAAATATGAGATCCATGGAAAGGTAATTATTTATTTAACATATAATGCTTGATATTTTCTGGATTTGAATCTCACAAGGAGACTGATATGATTTATTTGAGATCAGGTTGCAGCTATGAGGTGTATTGATGGGCACATATTAGGCCTCTATGAACCAGCATAAGATAGGACCTCTGTTAACTCTAGAACTCATAATGGTATTTATAGCAGAGTTTGTTTGAGGAGAAAGTGAGAACATGCAACACATACTCCGTTCTTGTATTCCCTGCAGTTATTGATAGTGTATGTTCTTCCAGTGGTACAGAGCGTGTGAAGGGATGTATCTGAGAACAGCGCAAAAAGAATAATCTAGAGAAGATTGAAATTTATCTATCATGTAGTTTGGTTATTTTCTATAGCCCATATTGCCCAATAACTGACAGGAAATACTGTTGCTATATTCCACCTGCTGATCGAGTTCTCATTTTAGTTAGACCCAACCCAAGGGTGCTAAGTTCTCTCAGATATTTGACAAATTAAAGTACAACTCTTTTGATATCTTAGGACTGTCCTTTTATCATTACATACAAAAATCCAAGGGTTCAAATTGAACCATAAATTAGTTATACTGTTTCTATACTGTTTCAACTCTTCTGATATCTCAGGACTGATCTCCGTTTATCATTACATACAAATATCCAAGAGTTCAAATTAAACCTTAAAATCCCATCGCATTAGAATTTGTTCCAGTGTTAAAGTTGATTGATTGAAATATTTCCCATTTGTTGATACACGGTTAAATCCTATGACCACTAAGCAAACAAAGTAGCTGTCGCAATTGTCTTATGTTAGGTTTGAGTGTGAAACTAAGTTATAGTCAAGCTATGATGTTTAAGTGAGTGCATTTTAGTGGGTTAAGAATTTATAGTTACAATCCGTACTAACAGTTATAACTTTTGGATTTTTAGTTTAGTAGTAAGCCTTGGCAAAATAAACATAAATTTTTTTTAAATGACATGTGGAGATGCAGTGTTCTTAATGGAGCCTGTAGGTAGCAGCATGTTCTGCTTGGCTTTACCGATTGATATGTAGGATGGCATTTTCCCTACCTCATCTTCTGTTGTGATTTGTGAATGTCTACTTTGAGAACATTTTTGCATTTGCATATGACCTGGTGTTAGATTGAATATCAGGTGCAGAATTAGACGCCATGAGTTTTAGAAATCCTTCGTTGTCAGGATGCTTGAGAATCCATGCTTTAATTTACTACACTCGGACTGGCTCACATGGACAAGTTGGTCATAATCGTGGGTATAGATTCCTGATGTCTATTGATCCAAACGCACAGCTTGGACTGGCTCTCCTGCATATGTGAAAGGTACGAAGAGCAGTTCGTTTGCTAAGATTCCTTTTTGATTAAATAACTGGTAATTCAGGAGGAAAATACTATTAAAGCCCACTCATTTATTGGAAATTCCTAAAACCTTTGGATTATTAAGAAACACATTTGGTATCATATTTCTTTCTCCAAAAAGGAAAGTGATATTGACAGATAAGTATTCTTTTAAGGACTATCATCAGGTGGGGTTTTTATTGTTTCAGGAGAGTGGATTCCAAGTCATTGCCACTGATTAATAGTTTATCTTATGTATTATGTAATTTAGTTGACAGTAACTAGCTGTCTAGTTGTTGTTAAAAAAAAAAAGACTAGTTGTCTAGTTCGATGGAAGGTTATATTGAGCCGAGCCTAAATGACAACTAATTTGAGCCAGCAAAACTTGAATTTGTTTTGTTTTTTCTTAAATAGAGCCGTAATCTCATCTATAAACCACAACATACGAAACATTGTGTTTGAGCGAGTAACACCAGGGTAGGAAACATACCCTGATTTGTCTAAGCTGGATTTATTAGATGGGTATTTCTGAATTTAAATATCGACCAGTGCCATTAAAACGTAGATGCCAAATAAGTAGATGGTACATCTCACTTCCATCTGTTCCCCACTACCAAAGAGAAGAGATCGAGAGTGATAATTTTGATTATTGTCGCATAATCATTATCATATATCATTCAGATAAACTTCGTTCTTTGCATTACATTGGCCAAATATATATATAAATATATTATATATACATTTTGATGTGCTCCTCTTGGAGAGAAGAAAAAGCTAACAAATGGAGTGCTAATATAAAGTAGAAGAGAGTCGGAAGCTGCCCATGAAGATTTTGCTCCATGTTACTGCAAAAGTCTTTATGATACACAGTAGCTAGCATGCCAATCCACCATTCGAATTGAATTGTCAAATCTGTATCACTTCCAAATGAGTGGGAACATCAAGGCCCCAGAGAATAAAGGGAAATCAAACTTTACAAAAATTAAAGAGATTTATTCAAACTTAATCAAATCTCCACCATAGTAGTGTATTTAATCAACCAGGGGGCCACTAGGTGAGTAGCACGTGGATACTTGCGATATTTAATTTGGTTAAGTAGATTTTTCATGTGTTAAATGACTTGATGACAAATAACTTTAGCTCTAGGTGTTGGTTAAAGGTTGAGCAGTAATCAATATAATGATAGCATAAAAGATAATAGATGGTGTTAGATTCTGTCCTAAGCTAGAGTGGTGAGAAAAGATAATATATATATATATATATATATATCCCAAATCTAGTAATTAACGGTGTTTTCTAATTTTATGAAGGTAAAAAGGGAAGATCAGACACCTCACACACCTGAAACTGTTGATAGATTTCCTCGGATTTATTTTCTTTAATTTCAAATTCAGACAACAACACAGTCCTCACTTTACTTATTTTTCGTTGGGAACGAAAGCACGAATCTTTTATATGACAAGTAAGCTGCCATTTTCAAAGAAAATGTTTTTCTTTTTTATATGGATATCATATATCTCCCCGGCCAGCTCCATGTCCCGGTACCTGCAAGGGTCAGTCTAGTCGTGGGGGAGGCCCCCCATGGTGACACTCTGATACCCAAGTCAGTATGGTATAGGAGAGGATAAAAGGAGAGAATGAGAATGAGGCATACCTGGCTTGGGTTTATATAGAGCACTGAGGGACATTTGGGTAATCTCACTTGGGGGCTATTCCTTGAGAGGTCTTCCTTTGAGGGGGTCTTCCTTGGAGGAGTCCAGCTATTCCGCTATTTCGTATCACTTTTTGTCTTGTTCCTCAAAGGGTGTTGTTCTCACGATCTCAAGCTAAACTAGCTAGCTAAGTATCTATGTATTTAATTATCTAATCACAACACAAAGCATTTTAATTATAGCATCCACCTCTTTCACCATCAAATTAAATTTGTTGGGCTCATGGGTGATGCTTAATTAATAAAATCCTTTTATATAATTACAGAGAACATCGAAAGTTGAAGTGAAAGAATAAATGATGTAGTCCTGCATCAATAATTCAATATAGATATCGTCTAAAAGTAAACTAACGAGTAAGTATGAAAAGTAATAAAAGCTATAGGACTAATGTATGTATATGTTACTGTAGAAACTAAAAAGAATATGAGAAAAGCTTTGATGAGGGAGAGCACAAGAGGGAGAGACATGCATGAAACATGAATGAAGCATGAAGTGTATGCAGCATGATGATCCATAATGTGTTTTGTGTAGCTAAGAAGAAGTTGGGTGTGAAAAGATTAGAGAGTAAGGTAGGTCACATGTCGTCTTGTGTGTATATATAAATATACACACATCTGTAACGAGTTTTATATCGAAGAAATTACCGAGCATAAAGCATCTTATAAATATTGAGTTCCTCAACCTCAACAACTAACTTTTGGAGTGTGGTTCTTCTAAGAGTTTATACTTGTTACAACAGTGCTTTCATTGAGTGGTTGACCGAATCAAAGATGACAACTTGTGGAGGAGCTGATCAACGTTTCAGCACTCGAGTGAAGCGTTACAAAGTGGAGCTGCCAGAGATGTCGTCTTGCAGGGATGCAATGTAACGAGTCTCACATTGAGAAGATTGCTGAGTGTAAAGAACCTTATAAGATCTTAGGCTCACTACAAAAAAACTGCCTTTTTGTGGCGCCTAAAATGATGTTTTAGTGGCGCTTTAAGTGCCACAAAATTGGTTTAGTGGCGCCTGGCAAAGCATCACAGAACGAGGCGTCGAGACGAACTTTTGTGACACATTCAGGTAAGCGCCACGTGAGCGCCACTAATGCTTATTTTGTGGCGGCTTTAAGGTGCCACTAAGTATGATCGAATTCCAAGTTTTAAACATGCTTTGTGGCGGCTTGCAAGTGCCACAATTTACTGGCACTCTTGAAGAGGCGCCACTAAAGCTTATTTTGTGGCGGCTTGCAAGTGCCACAATTTACTGGCGCCTGCAAAAGCGCCACTAATGCAACATTTTCTGACGCTTTATAGGTGCCACAAAGTGTAACTAAAGTTCACCCAGTTATATTTGGTGGCAGTCATCAAAGCGCCACTAATTGTGAAACTTTAATTTGTGACACTTTTTAAGCGCCAGTAAATGTTACCTAAGCTTTTTTTTAAAATATATATTATAGGTCATTTTTTTCTATTTTCTTTTTCTGCTAATTACACCAAAATAGTCACAATTACATCAAAATAGTCACATTTCCATTAAAATAGTCATGATCACACCAAAATAGACACATCAATATTGTTGGTGTCATAGTTGAAGCATCTTTACATATCAACTAACAGTCCAAAATATAATCAAATAGGAGTATTCAATTTCAACTAAAGCCATCAAAAGTATGTCTTCCTCCTGCTTCATGCTTTTTGTTACCCTACAACATGAAAGAAATAAAATATAGTCATTGTTTCTTTCTAAATTTGCAAAATGCCATCAATAAATGAAAGACTTGAACAAACTTATAAGTAAAAAAAAGATCATATTGCAAGTTAAACAGTTATTGATGAACTTAAATTCTTCCCCACATAATGTTCTAATCTCATCATTTTCAAGTAGTACTGGCAATATCAGATACAAATTAGAGAAAGAGATGGGGAATTTAGCTGGGTAGAGAGGTTGAGGTTGAGAGATTATTTGTGGTTATTTTGGGGTTTGTGATGAGAGGGAAGTGAAGAGGATGGAGGATGCATAGTAAGAAGAGTTTCAAATTGCTTGTTTGTCTTAATATATACTACCGCTATAAGAATAAAACTCCCAGCCCAAAATGACAATGTAGTGTTTGTGAAACATAGTGTGCGAAAGAGAACAATTAAAAATTGAACTATATGGAATTGAATGGGGCCCCTATAAATCTAGAGCAATATCCTTGCAAAGGCCATTCTACAACCCTAGCCACGCTCTTTCCTTGAACTGCCATGCCCATCATGTCCATCCATGATTAACTTATTAACTCCTTAAATGNGAGCTAATTCGTTACTTAAAGGCAGTGCAAATATATCCTAAGCTGGCAGTTTAACAATTTTTTTCTCTTATATGCTTTTTTAATATTATGTGAAACATTTAATCCTTAACATAGAGAAAAAATCTAAAACTATATTAAGAATCAACCTAAATGGCAAATAGTTGTCTAAGTAGGATTTGGCAAAAACCCAAATTAAGGTGTGCCCTAGATTCTCAATCGGGTCTCAAAATTGAAGGGCCCTAAAATGGCCCTAAAATGTAGGTCCCAAAAAAATAAATTAAGCAAAAATCAGATAATAAACCATAATAAAGCCAATGTTACTTAGAAATTTGGATACTCACCTAGGAAGCTTGAATTTCTCTTTATCTGATCTTCTTCTTTCACTTCCCAGTTGTCTCTCTAAACCAGAATGTTTCACCAAGAATCTCTCTTCACTTGTGGGTTTCTCTCTATCTTCTACCTTCTATGTTTGGTGTGTGCTAATGAGTAATGAGTGATGATAAAAAATAATTGAATAAGGTGATTGAGAATTTGTGAAGATGAAAATGCTAAAAAGAATGAACAATGTAAAACAAGGAATAAATTGAAGCACATGTAAGAGTCCTGCCAATTGCTAATTAATTCAAAAGGTCAATTTTAAATAATGAACAATTGAACACTTACTTATGGGTCCTAGAGTAAAAATAAAGGCCTTTCACTAGCCTGTGCTTTCATAGCTGCATTATAAGAATAGATACAATATCCTGCAAAGAAGACAGAGATATCAAAAAGCATTGTTTATAGAGAAAAAGAGTTTGGCTGAGAGTTATAACAAGAGACAAGTTCCAAGTCCTTACAATTAAATCATCACAGAGGTCAATTGCTAGGGGTAGAAGATTGTAAAGTGTATTAGTATTAAAATTAGTGTAAATACCATATTAGACTAGAGTAAGTTGTTGTAAATATTTCTTTTTTATATTTCTTATTCTTTTTCTTTGCGTACAGGTGTAAATATAACTTTTTTTAACAATAGGTGTAAATGTAACTTGCTTGAACAACAAAACCCAGGAAGTTTTAGTACTGTTAAACTTCAGTCCCATTTGACCAACAAAATTTTGCCTTTTCATTGTAAGCATATAGAAAGAGTGTGATATGAACTAGTACCTAGGCACAATCTAGCACGCTATTTGTTCAATGTGATTCTGCTGAATGGACCACAACAAAATTGTGATGTCCATGACTCCAAAGACGTCTATTCCAATAACAGGTTCATCACTCAAGTATATGCCTGAAATTGACAGCCCAAATAGAAACCCTCAAATCTTTATGAGTACATATATAAATCTTTATAAAATATTATCTATGTATGTATACATACCATGATAGCACCTAAAAACTTGAGAAATGATAACTCTAGTCTTTAATTTAACATTTAAGAAGAAAATTAAGAGTCCAATCTAACTATTCCTCCTCTCCCACCTACACATAATAGCCCCCAAAACAGAATAGTATTCTGAAACTAAGGAAACAAACAAGCATTAATTAAACTACATCATGCATGAATTTGGCTATACAAAAACAAACAATATCATTTTACACAGCAACCAAATTTAAAGAACACCTTCCACGACTCCCACTTAATTTTAAGTTTTCAATTATTGAGGGAATCACATTGCCATTGGGGTTGAATTCACAATTCAATGTGATAATGAGTGAGTTCGCACTTACATATAAAAAGGCAAACTCCTCCATTTCATTTGTATCAAAACTCCTTCACCTTCTACCTTGCCTAGCGATGGCATATACATATACTACAAGTATGGCCTTCCCTTGACTCCAACATTCAATCAAATCCTCTGTGTCTGAGAGACTAACTCTACAAGTATGGCCGCTCTATCTTCCTAATTAATTAAAATTAGTGTTTCCCATTCACACATGGCTCACCGCTCCAGACCCAAACCGACCCACCTTACCGCAATCAACGCCTCTATTTCGCCACCCCCTTCATATAACCTTTTCCCATCTATTTAGTATTCCATTCATTCACCGTTTGTTATTTCTTTTTTCTTTTAATAATTAGTAGTTAAATATATTAAATAATCACCAATTCGAAACACACCGAAAATACCACTAACTCTAATGCTTCTTTCTTCCGTAGATAAACAAACAATGAAACAGGATACAATGTGAAATTGAAAGTGGAATAGAGACGCTGAAATAGAGAGAATGGAAGAAAATGGAGGGAATAGAGACACTCACCGAAAGAGGAAGCTCGCGTAGACCTTGTCGAAGCGCTGTCAAAGCCCCTTCCCGACGACCGACGTTGTCGCCAAACAAAAATCGAAACAGTCACCAGAGAAAGAAATTAAAAGTGGAATAGAGATGCTGAAAGAGGGAGAGCGGGAATGGAGGAAGGAGGGGAACTTGAAGGAAGAAAAATGAAAACCCTAAGGAGAAATAAAGGACGAAATTGGCAAAGGAGGGAAAAAAATGAAAACTAAAGTGGGAGAGTGGGAATAAGTAAAAAACTAGCGCCTCTTTTTCATTTTTGGGACGGGATTACTTTGTGACGGACAAAGTCCGTCTCAAAAATCCGTCACAAATAGAGTGGAAAATCTGGAAATTGAAAAACAACTTTTGTGTCGGATTTTGTAACGGATTTGGGATGGATTTGTGACGGAACATAGTCCGTCACAAATTGCCTATTTTCTTGTAGTGACTTTTCGTAAAATAAGCTTAACATTTCCCTGTCTGTAATTCTAACGGAGCAACACTAGAAGGAAATACATAAAACGATATATCAGAGTCAAGACATCCACACGAACAAGTGTGTGGAACTTCAGAAGGTCTAGACAGCTCTAGGAGATCGTTCTTGCAACCTGAAACTGAAAATGGTAAATAACAACGGGGTGAGTCAAGAGACTCAGTGAGTAATCCAATCTATTCTAGTCGTGGAGGGCAAGGTATCTCCACCAGTTTCAAAATAATAATGCATGCACATAGTACGATCATATTTCAAAACACATAAACAAGTCAAGCATCTTTATCATCACCTTTCATAACCGAAGTCATCGTATAGTCACATATAAAAATACAGATCGTAATTCGAATGATCATATAGGTCACACACTTGAACATCCAATAAAAATTCCATAAATTCCAAATCTGTAATCTTTCAAAGTCATTTCGCAAATCTGAAATACATTTTTATCATAAAACCCATGGGTGGCGCCCCCATTACTGGTGAGTGAAATCGAAGGTCCTGCAAATGGCCTATCCCGCGAGAACGAATAGACTCCCCACCTCAAGGGTTGGAGACGGTCTACCGTGGCACGACCCCGAAAGCCTAGAACCATGCCACTCCGGCACGTCCCCGAAAGCCTAGATCCATGCCCACATCACATCCTGGCCAACGGATGGTGTGACTCCGGGACCGAAAGCCCAATTGGTACCCATAACGAAAGAACCAACGATTCACCCAACCAGCCCAAAAACATTTTTCAAACAAAAACAAATCTCATTTTCATCATAATACTTATCAAAATATTATAACAAACACATAAGTCTCAAATCAGCTTTTCAAACATATTTTCATAAAAACTTTAACCTTGCCAAAAACAATATGCAGCAAATATTTCACATAGGCATGATAAAACAAGTTCTAGAATAGAGAGGATACTCACCTGAAGGTCATGTACAATGACCTAAAATCCACTATTTAAATACTACCTTCAAACTTGGGTTAAATGCATAGCACCTAAGTTAGATAACAAAGTACATACACTATTTTAGAATGCTTCTAACATATGGACTCACCCAAAGACATCTTTCACGTAACTACTTTATATTATGAATCATTCTCAAGTTCCCACTTATTCTCCATATTAACAACTTTGACACTACACCAAATATAAGACACTAACCTAACTTTATGAGAACTTGGGTTAATATTTGGGAGCTTTAACAAATCCTTTTATCAATTACCAAGTTTTTCAAAAGGTTCATTGCTAAGATATCAACTATCAAGAATGAAAATCCATACTTTACATTTTAAATATAAGATTATAGTTCCAAGATTCTCCGTAATTCCATAGAAAGCCATTTAGCTCGAGAAAACCATCAAAATCACTCTTAGGGACCAAATCGCAGCTTTAAAGTTTATATACGATAACCAAATTCCAAAACACTCATTCTAAATTCAAATTGATGACATAGAAATCATTACTATCATCAAATCAACTCATCTAAACCATTAGTTTTAAAAAAACAAATAGATATAGTTAAAAACCCCAATTAAAGTTTTACCAAAAATCTCTATCGGGTCCCAAAATTGGTGAAGACAAAATCAAGCTTCAATCTAATGATAAATTCTCAATAATACCATCATTTAGTCTCATTCAAACAATTAAATATCAGAAATATAAAAGATTTGGCAAAACCCCACTTTCAAGTGAACCCTAATTTCTTATCGGGTCTAAAAATGATGGGAGTGACATCAATCTTCGAATCATTATTAGTTTAGGGTGATTTAAACATATAAAACGAGCAACCAATGGCAAAAATTCGAAAGTTATATCAGCAAAAATGAAATGTGGTGNAAAATTTAAAATATTGTGTATTTTTAAAAAAATTCTTAGTATCTATTAATATATTGAATAGATTTTTTAAATGAATTTCTCAAAACAGGGTTTTAGACAAATTTTATTTTCTAAATTAGGTCAACTCAAGTAAAACGAGGATCAATTCGAATCAATTACTGAGTAAAAAAATAAATTAATTAAGTCAATAGCAAATCTATTATCATTCGAGTTTTTAGCTTAACGTAACTAAAACGACTCACACTCCAAGTTAGCAAATTCTAAGTCGATCGATTGGGTGAGTCTGAATTTTCAAACACTAAATAGATACTTAACGATAAACCCTAGCAGTCGCGCATAAGCTCCTCTGAACGTAGCGATGGTAGCCCTCATTTCTCTATTTTAAGTATTTTGTTTTTGTTTATTCCTTTATTAGGGAGGTCTCTTCTTTCATTATGTAAGTTTTCTTCTCTCATCAGGGGGAGTGTTTTTTCCCTTTCATTAGGGAAGGGGTTTTCTTTTGTTAATATACATATCATATCTGTATCTAGCTAGAGCTCCATATTGAAGAAGAGAACGAATTAAAAAGATGGATATCTCAGAGAGTATGGAGGATGTGTTGTCTCTCTTTTAAATCTTCCCAGTTTTATGTATGTTTTAGAGATTTGTGAATCTATCTTTGATGTATATTTTAGTATGGGAGATCTATATCTCATTTTTTTTCTTAAGTGTATTATTTAGAATTTTCTTTTCATCTCTTATATTTTTGTAATTTATTTTGTGGAGCGTAAGACTAAATTTTCAATGTTAGATTTTTACCTTACTTATTTTTGCCTTTCTTCATCAATAAAATTTGTAATCTCTGACAAAAAAAAAAAGGAATAGATACTTAAGACTTTAAGTAATATTCCTACTAATTTTCAATTAATAATAATATTATTTATATTCAATAAATAAACTCTTTTCATCTAAAACTTATGATCCAATTTAATTCACTATTTAATTAAACTTAAATTATATTATGTATTAAAATATTATTAAATACTCAATGCCATATGATTTTTTTATCAAGTTAGCGAGAACCCCTCCATTCTTTTGGGGTTGCGCAACCTCAACTGCTGGATGACGTTCTTAAAACCTATGTAGTTGTAGCGAGAACCCCTCCACTTGATCTGCCTCAAGGCTAACTCCTTAAGGGCTGCGTAGGCGTCCTTGCGATTTTGAATCTCAGCTTCCAGACCAGCAACTTTCTCTTTGAGCTGGTTGAGAAGGCCAACGGTCTCTTCCAGTTGCTTACCCCTCCGCTCATACCCGGTCTTGAGGGAATCCCGGGAAGCCTTGGTCAGGTCCAATTCATCTGTCAGCTCTTCGACAGCACGGCGCAACTTCTTGGCGTCCTCGCGTGCGTCATCCCTCTCAGAAATGAGATCTTTCCTGGAGACGCTATTGGCTAATACCCGCAATCCAGCAGCCAAAAAAAATTGAGCGGTCTCTTCGGCGGGATCTTAAGTGTTTTCCATGGACGCCCTAGCCAGGTCGCCTCTCTTCACTGCCGCTGCCTCAGAAAGAGAGTTAGAAAGAATCTCCAGAGCGTTAAAGTCTCCAGCCTCCGGAGCAGCTGGAATTAGAGGAACTTCACTAGTAGGGCGTGCGCGCTTTCGCAACGGCGCCTTCCCATCCTTGGCCGCAGGAGCAACAGTTTCTTTTTCCCCGCCGATAGGATTGGCAAGAGGACTTCGAGTCGGAGTTGGCTCACGAATCGTGAGGTTCCCATGCTTACTTGGGACAGAAACGGGCTTCTTCTTCGAGGACGCCACCACTTTCTCTTTCCCCTTGTCCCCCCCGAGGACGCTTGGTCCTGATAACCTCGGCCAAGGAAGCCTCAACCACTGAAACGTAAACCAAGCAGAGTTTAGAAACAATCAGTATAAGATGAAATATGGTGCAAGAACAAAAAGAGACACATACAACGCTTGGGATCAAAAAGGTCAGTGGTGATCAACCGCAGCGCCGCCAAGCGCTCATCAACGGTTAGGTCCCTCCAGTTCCATTCGAAGGGTCCGAGTCGAGGCCTCCTCCATGATAAGGGAAACATGGCGCGCTCATCCGACGCGCGAACCCAGAAAGGCCGGTCAGATCCCGACTCCTTAATAAAAACAAACTTATATTGCCATTCCTTGGGGTTGCTAACGACATGCTTCAAAATCTTGGGGCGCCCCGGACGCCTGTAGTAGGAGATGAAGCAATTATCCACCCAGCGAGGGTAGAAAAAATACAAAACCAACCGGGTTGTTGGGGCAACGCCGTCCCTCTTGCATTTGGTGACAAAGCCCAACAGGATGCGCCATCCATTAGCACTAACTTGAATGGGACAAATATTCATAATGGCTAGAAGATCCATAACCGCAGGGTTGAAAGGCATTTTTATATCACAACCCTCAATAGCGTGCTCGCTAATCAGAAAGCCTCTTCCATCGGTGTAGAGCATGTCCGGCGGTGACGCCAGGTGACTCAGGGTGGGAATCTCACATCCCGGCGACCAACGACGCGGTGATGACGCCATCAATTTTTGGTTGAGCCCCTTGAGTACGTCCACACCAAAGTTCCAGGTGTAGTACTCCTTCACTACATCGCTAGTCAGATCCAAGAACGCCTTCTGCACCTTTTCATTGGGTCTCTGACGGCGCCAATCAACTACGGGACGCACATTTCTCATGACTTCGGCCCTATCGGGAGCACACGACGTCGTCTCCCCCTTGACCCAAGGAACGTTGGCTAATTTGCGATTCTGACAAAGAAACCACTCAGGGTGAGCTTGAAAATCAACTTCTTCACCATAGATCGTTTGCTGAGGATTGCCATCCCCTATGGACGCCCAAACAGGAACATCAGCGCCACCCGCTTCCTCGGGTACAGATGACCCCTCATCTATGGACGCCGACTCCGCATGAGTAGATAACATCTCATGAATCTCCGACGATGTGGACGAAGACAAGTCAGCAAGCACTTCTTCAACCCCTCCTAGAACATGGGACGAGGACGCCCCCGCATCACCATCTCTCCTATCCATAGGAGACGCGAACCTAGCAGGCGTTGACGTGCCAGGCGTTCTCGCACTGTTTCCAGCAGCTGAGGAAACATGACAGTTATAACCCATTTTATGAAGAACTCTCCTCCATTCACCAGCAAAAAGGGGGGAAACGCCCCCGGGGAACAAGGGATCGTTTGGGAAAATGACCCTCAGTGGTTGTGGTTGATCACCAAACTCAGACCAGAATTCAAAAGATGACGAAGATGAAGGAGAAGGGTTAGGAAACTTACATTCATCAAAGTCCATAACGCTGGCGAATCAAAGGAGAATCCTGGAGGAAAAAGCTTGAAGAAATTGAAGAACACTGCGAAGAACGCGAAGAACATAATGAGTAAAACTCAACAACAAAAATATGCATTATAGAAAAACAACCAAGGGAAGTATCACAATACTCACCGGAAGTCGCTGGTGGCGGTAATCGGAGCAGAAAGAACGGTGGCGGAGCTGAACGGAGCGTCGCGAACTCACAGTTCCGGCGAAGTTTTCAGAGAAAAACGAAGAAGAGAGAGAGAACTGAAAATTCGAATGAGGCAAGAGAGAGGGAAATGGAGGTTTTGGAAAAACCGTCACGAAAATCGAAAAGGCGTATTAAATGTGCCCCCCTCGGTCCACGTTCCGCCACATGGTGGAGTAACAACGAATCGCTGCGTGACACGTGGCCACGATGAGCTGACAGGAAGTGACACACGACGTCAGCAAAGGAACTAAAACGACTAGGGTGAAAGCAGTCAGGTCCAAGGACGCCACATCAGGCTAACACTCCTGGACCTTTAAAGTAAAACCCGAGGCGTCCACGACGAAGACGCCCATGAGGTTGCAGTCAGTTTCGAGAACGCCCTCGAAGGAGACTCCACTGATGGGGACAGGCATTTATGGCAAGATCACGCCAGATCATCCTCAGCCAGTATAAAAGGTTAACCTTTCACACTGGGAAAAGGTACGCTCTCTACTCAGTCAATTGAGATTATTGAGCTCATAACCCTTACTAACTTAAGAATCGGAGGTGAATCGCAGGGCCACCCTGTGTGTTCATTGTCTTGCAAGCGACCTTTGACCCAGAGTTGCCTCACTCGAACCAAGTAATGACCCCCGGCCAGAAACAGGTTTGTCAGAAAATAATAAGAATAACATGCCATTTTTTTTCTTCTTTCCAATGATATATTTGGACAAATAGGGTTGTCCCATGAAATGACATTAATTGGGTTTTCATCATCATCTCTCTCTCTAATAATCTTTATATTCCATCAGTGTCACAATGTGCTCTGCCACGAATCATTTCATATACCTTTGCCAACATGGTATGGCCCTCCCCCTCTCTATATCCTTATTCTATCGTTTACATCTAATCTGAATTTGGACATCATATGCTTCTGCATTTAAAGAATGGAATTTTAGTTATATATACATAAATATATATAAGACATAGCATACTAGTATGTTCTATGGGATAAACTCTTCCCCACTTTGTAGAGTTGACAAGATATCAATTAACTAGGACCTAGTACTCCGATATTGGCAAACATAACATTGAGCTATATTATTATAATAAAGGTAACATTTAGCTACATTATTTATGGCATCTGTGTGGTTATGGAGAGAAAAAAAACATATAGGACTGGTATGGTTTATAGAGATTATTCTACTCATTTGAAGAACTGACCCAGACATTCAGTTAAACAAAAAAAAAAAAGAAAAAAAAACCATGTGGGTGGTTAGTGTTTTTTTTTTCCTGGTAAAATACGTTGATACTGGATATCATCCTACTAATTTTATATGTCATTCCTTAATATTATTAGGTTACCTTTGAGGTCGAGGAATGAGGGTAGTCTCGTTCACTTCTTTCCTATGGCTTATGGCAAACCTGTATATTCCCGAACTAAAAATGCCCCAACATAATTTTCGGCTTATTCCTTCTTAATTATATTTCTTCCAAATAAAAGGCAGAGGGAATAATTTAGTTTAGTTTTTACTGATTCTATCTATTCCAGCTTCATTTTGATACTCACTAGTCACTATGTCTATGATATATTATCTATGAAACAATTATTAGGACAGAAGGCGAACATAATCTTCTTACCTTATCTTCTTGTTCAATGTCAAATCAGAATCTACATTTATATAATAAGGTGAATTATTAACGGGGATAACTACATCAACCAGATTTGGCGATTTTCTTTATCAAGGAATTTTCCCCACTTTAAATACATTCCTGCACTAGTTGATTGCATGAAAATTGTTTTTTATTTTAATAATACAATAAAATTAATTATGTATTAGGATATCCAACCCTTTTTCTTAATTCCTAAAATGAGATACGCACCAGCTCCCCACAATTTCAGACTGGACGGACCAATCAGCCGGTGCTACATGGTATCGGCTAATTTAATTTTTTTTTCTTAAAAAGCCTGAAATCGTGCCACAGGGGATCGTGTCCCAAAGACACGATTTCAGAGCAAGATCTGAAATCATGTCTCTGGGACACGATTTCAGACTGACATGGCAGTTAGTTCTGAAAGCGTGCTGGGACACGCTTTAAGTTTGAAAATTTGACCAATTATGCCGGTCAAATTTTCAAATTTATTAGGCCGTTGGGTGTTGGCCTATAAAAGGGTGTGTGGGGTGTGGGGTTGGGGAGAGAAGCGAGAGTTGAGTGTTGTGTGAGAGAGAGTGAAGTGAAGTGAAGTGAGTGTTGTGTGTAAGAGTGAAGTGAGTTTCTGTGTGTATGAGTGAGTTAAGTGTGAGTGAGTGTGTTTGAGAGTGAAAGAGAGATAGAGACACTGAGAGAAGAAGAAGGAAGAAGAAGAAAGAAGAAGAAAATAAATTTAATATTTAAAAAAAAATAAAAAAACCAAAAACTTTTTGGTCAATTGATCGAAAAGTTTGGTCAATTGACCAAAAAGATTTTGGTCTCCGTGTAAGACACGATTTCAGAAGTTTGAAACCGTGCAGATTGCTTCTCCATGAAATCGCGCTGGGTCTGAGCGATTTCAGGCTATCTGAAATCGTGTAGGACTGCGCAATTTCTGTGAGTTTTATTGAAAAAAAAATTTAAAATCAGTTGGTACCACGTGGCACCGGCCGATTGGTCCATCCAGCCTGAAATCGTGGGGGCTGGTGCGTATCCCATTTAGGAAATTAAGAAAAAAAATTAGTTATCTTAATACATAATTAACTTTATTGTATTATTCAAATAAAAAAAAAACCTGCATAATAATACTTACATAGATCACAGGCCCACAACACAACTCCCAAAAGACATGTTTTCCTTCTTTGATGATTGAAGGAAATAGATTAAGAAAACTAGAAGAGTTTTGGTGAAGTGTGATTCCGAGCTAAAGTTATGACACAACTGCACCAGGAGGAAACTCACTAGTTTTACTTGTTGATATGTTTAGTTTGGAGGGAGATTTTGTTGTGGTCGTTTAATTACCCACAGGTTAAAATAGAACAAGCAGTCACAAGGAGCTCTCGTAAGTGCTAACTTTGTCCAGATAAAATCATTAATCAAAAGCTGTACCACTACCTCATTAATCATGTCAATTAGAAGCATATACATGACCACGCCTCAATACTAGGGGTGTTCGTTGGGCGGTTTGGACGGTTTAAAATAGTTTTTCAAACCGAACCGCACGCATCGGTTTGGAGAAAACTCAAACCGTTCGGTTTGAAAAAAAAATATCAAACCAAACCAATATAATGGCGGTTTTGGCGGTTTGGTTTGGGCGGTTTGACCTTTAATTACTATTAATTTTATAATTAATATAAAAAGTACTAATTTCATAACATCTGAAAAGTAGCAACACTATGTTCATTAAGTTATNGTTAGCTTTTATCAAGTTTTATTTAATTTTTCCGCTGCGCTCCCTCTGTGATTTCCCAACAGTGGTATCAGAGCCACGCTAATTATATGTTTATACTAGTTTTGTGATATACATGAGATGTATGTTGGGTGTTTATAGTTTTTAATCATATGCTTAAAGTTTTGCGAAAATCCACCACATGTTTTTCGAACTAAATCTAAAGATTGGTGCAAGATTATGTATTTGATACATAGAAAATCAATTGGATTGATTTAAAGAATTTTTCTTGAAATTTTGGTGTTGGTCGAATCCTTGTATATATTTTGGTTAAAATTGTTTTAATTATACTATAGGGAAGTCGAAATTTTTAAATTTAGAATTTATTAATTTTAGACCAATAATTCGAATTCTTGAATTTGATTCCTGAATTATAATTATTGGTACAATACCTAATTTCAAGAGGCATGTTAAATTGCACAAGCTCTAATTGAACCACAATTAAATTGTTTTGTTGTGTTTTTGTTGTGATTTTTAAATATATGAATTGTTCATGTATGGGTATGGTGTTGGATATGGCTCTAGGTTTTATTTTGGTAAATACGGCCTGCGTGTCGTCTCCCTAAATTTCTGAATGTAATTTTTATTTTTCACCTCAATGTAACTGAGGCTTTCCCAATGTAATTTTCTTTTTCTTTTTAGAAAAGGTTCTCTCATTGGCTTGAGGGAATTTAGGGTAGATGGGCCATATCTAAACACGGTTATTTTTATGCATTTAGTATTTTGTATGTGATGCAATCTGCGCTAGATGTATGTTTTAGGGCTGCGTTTAACATGCAAACGATTTTTATTCTCATAAACAAATACGTATACGATACGAGAATAGGATTTTGTATGAGATACAAAGTTCATGAATGTGCTTTGAATGTATATGATACATAAGCACAAATTTTAAAATTGGATTTAAAATTGAACCAAAACGGAACAATTTAAAATTGAACCCTTTTAAAATCTTAAGTTTTAATGCCATCAATAAAACAACCCTGTTATCTTCTTGTTCATCGTGGGGCGGTGACAGCCTCCGCTGCACGTACCTACTTTTACCTTGAGGAGACACGGGTGAATGGATTTTCAACGCAATGCCTCATTGAAGTCTTGGTTTGTTGAATGCGGTGATCGCCTCCGCGACACGTGTTCAATGGGCCTTGATCAAATTTGGTTGGGCTTTTTGCCTCATTGTTAGGGTTTGGCGGTTTTGGCGGTTTGGTTTGGGCGGTTTGACCTTTAATTACTATTAATTTTATAATTAATATAAAAAGTACTAATTTCATAACATCTGAAAAGTGGCAACATTATGTTCATTAAGTTATGAAACAGAAGACGAAATGAAACTTTGAATGCGAATGGGAGAAAACGAAATATAGATGTTAGGGTTTGGTCTTTCACTGGTTTTAGTTTGGAACTTTAAATGCGAATTGAAATGTCAAATGTCTATGCGGCTACTTTTTCAATTTTTACTTTTGGTCTTTAGGTTATAGTTTCATGGGCTGTGCCTCATTGTTTATTTGTTTTAGTGGAGTAGTGGAGGAACACATAAATACTATATATATATATATATAATGTATTGTATTATTTATATATAATTGCATAGTTGCGGTTTGGTTCGGTTTGGTGAAGTGTCAAACCGCCACCGAAACGAACCGCCCAAAATTAAGGAAAATGAAACCAAACCAAACCATTTGAATGTCGGTTTTGGTTCGGTTTGATTCGGTTTGGTTCGGTTTAATTCGGTTCAATCGGTTTGGTTCGGTTTTGAACACCCCTACTCAATACTTTCTTGCAGTTCCCATTTATTTCAGGTGTTTATGCAAAACTAATAAATCATATTTAAAAAGGAATAAATGGGAACTGCAAGAAGGTATTGAGGCGTGGTTATGTATATGCTTCTAATTGACATGATTAATGAGGTAGTGGTACAGCTTTTATTCAAAGGTCTGTTTATGCATAACCATCATTTCATCAAAGGAGTACTTTATACGATGCGTATGTAGCTCGACTTTGCTTTTTAGCACACTAAACAAAATCAAATAAAGCCATTTAAAAACCATGACTATCAAATTGTTAAAATCCGAAATTAAGGGTCTGTTTGACTATCAAAACAAAAACAGTATCTCCCTTCTTTAAGACCCAGAAATCGATTAAATCAAGCACATCTCTATCCACCAGTAAGTATTAGAGAAAAACATGATTACATATGTACATAGAGAAACTAAACGTTTTTCAAGGGTGATTTAGGATCTACATAAGTTAGGGATCAACCTGCAGGCAATCATGGGGGCCAAAGCAATATCCACACCATATCCTCTTCTTTCACCTCCATAACGCATCTAAATTTCAAAGGTCCCAACCCCATTAGGGAATCATTGCCTAATAGTAAGCTCAGCCCTCAGATAAAGTACTCCTTTGATGAAATGATGGCTATCATCGGCCATGAATGCACTCCATGGTATGCTAAACAGGTTTCGATACCCAACAGCCTTGCCTCCCGTGAAAGTATAATTTCCTTTATACTTGCTCATATACTCCTCAGTGGGTTTTGATCTTGCTGCAAATTCATAGTCAACAGTAAAAGAGACCGCTCCCTTCTCTTGCATCCCCAAGAAAAGCCCAAAGCAATGTAATGAGCTTTGCTGGTCCATATTGCAATGAGCTGACAAGAAAAACCCTTGGCCCCCTAGGTGGAATGCTTGCGAATATACTCGACCAGAAGGAAATAGCTGTGCACATTCTTCTTTCTTCAGGTCAAGGTATACAACACATTGTGGGCGGGGCAACTCAAATTCAACCACCTTAACAGGGCGGTACTTGTAAGCTCGCTCAACAAAACGACGATAGGAAGCACTTGCATCCTCTGCAGCAAGAGACCTCTGCCGATAAGGTGCCTCTGCCTTGAAAAAAAGGGCCTCAAGGACAACCTTTGATGCAAGGTCAGGATGGAAGTCACTGCATGTCAAGACCTTCTTCAGTTTACGGCAGGTCATGTATGGAAAACGAATAAGACGACCTAGTCGTGATCCAAGGACTTCTCGCCGCTCCTCAATTTTTGGATAATGTATCTTAGCCCACTTGAGTACAAAGTCATAAACAGCATCTTCTGAAGCCACCTGAAGATCATCACCAGATAGCACTGCCTCTAAACCAGCCAAGGGTAATTTCAGGACCTCCTCTGAGAACCTATTTCATAAAAAAACAAAATGATGGGAACAAATTTTATATCTGTATGTGTGAAAAATGAAGTTACCCAACATAACAATTAAGTAAAAAATGATGGAAATGTTAAGCTCTCCAGATCTATTCCATAAAGCAAACATCCAAACACTAGTTTTGGTTAGTGATATAGAGTATCACCATTGACTAATTCAAACCTCAAAAGGGCGTTTAAAACTTTGAACTAAATAATCAAATTACAGAAAAGGAAATGTTCAAGAGAGAAACTGACTTAGTTAAGTCTTTGTAGCGTGTGGCAAGAAACTCCTTTGCTGCATCTGTCAGTGGTTGAACTGCATCTGCCATGAGAACACTTGAAGGAAGATCCAAATATAATAAGGCAGACTCACAAGTCATAGGCATGGTCTTCAACATCCTACTGCAATACCTCATGCATGATGCAACCTTAAATTTATCAGCAGCCATCAACACATCCAACATGGCAGAAGGTGTTGTAGCTCTCGATAAAGTGTTACTATACATAAAATTAAGTAGGTCCATGAGGGCAGCTTCCTCTGCTCCAATAACAATGCAGAAAGAAATAATAGTTCAGTTGACAGTAATATGCTCATCGAGTCATCGTATAGTAAATAAGGTATCCAAGCTAAAAGAGAGATATAGAGAAGGGGGAGATAGGAGATAAATTAACAAACTACATCAGCTTACATAACTGAAAACAAAAAACTTCAGACTTCTACTACAATGAAGTATCATAAAATTTAGGCAAAAGTACTAATTCCGTCCCCAAACTTTACACATATTGTCAATTTCGTTCCCAATGTTTCACATTTTTGTCAACTTTATCCTATTACTAACTTCTTTCAATAAATTAACGACAGACTGCATCCTGTTTTTCAATCTGAGTTAGGATTTGAGTTTCTTTTTCTATCAATTTTACCTTATATATCACTAGTCACGTAGATTTTGTCGATAATATTTGGCTAAAGTAAGAGCAAAGGATAAAATTGACCAAAATGTGAAACATTGGGGACGAAATTGACAGTTAGTGTAAAGTTTGGGGACAAAATTAATACTTTTGCCTAAAATTTAAAATTACCAGACGCCTGGATTTGGAGAGTTACACTTCGTTGTTCTGACTCCCTCAACCCATCTGAAAACAACTACGAGATGCATGAAAATAAGAAGTCACCCTAAGTAACATAAGATCACAGAGGTTAAAGAGATGATTAACAGTAAATCACAAAGCAGAAAAGGTCCCAGTACAATAACTCACTTTATAAAAGAAAGGACTTTTTGCTGCAAGAATTGGAGAACTGATATGTATGGTTCTGACTTTTAAAACTTTTGAGCAGCTTAAGCTAAGAGAAGAATTATCTCCATCAGCAACTTCACCTACAAAAGTTATACAATAATCATAATAACAGTACTTCAAACTCCTGCAGTAATATGTATGTATAAAAAGTAAAAAGTAAATACAGAACACTCTGAGTGTATACAAATAGTAAGGTTGCAAATGAAGATACTCATTTTGACCTTGCACGGGTACTCTGCATCCTTATTACGAGTGGAAAACAGAAATAAATTACAGATAAACCAAAAGAAGCTACAAAGAGTGTTTCCAAAGCCTAGAACTGACAGTTCAACAGATTTCAAACAGGCAATGCCACTAAAAATAATAGATATACAAAAATCAACAGACCTAAAGATGATTCCTCAATCATTGCCACAGGTTCCTCCTCTTGATTATCATGAGCCACGGGTTCGTCAGCATCTGACATATTACAATTTAGACCCTGTTCCTCAGAGGGCACTATGACATCTGTAGCAAAAAAAAAAAAAATCAAGATTCAAATAAATCATTATCAGGTGCATTATACTTATTTAGTCTCCAGCAAATCTGACACTAGTTGGGCTCGAACATATGAAAAGAATCGTGAAAGGAGAACCTTAACATAACAGAAAAATGAAAACTAAGGCACTCGATACAAAATCCTTTACCACTTGACCTTGTCAAATTCATAAACTTTCCAGCCAATTTTACATCTATGTGTTATAAGAAGGAAATAAAATGAGGGTGAAAATTCTTTTTACATATCAAATTCTTTTAAAGAGCCTCAGTTCTAACAATGTACGGGGTAGGCTTACCGGCATCTTTCTTGATGTCTTGCCTCCGTCTCTTGCGATTACGAGCCCAATCAACGATGCTGCTACCAATACAGTCGTCGGTGTCGGATTTGGTGTCGGGAAAATCGGGAATAACCTCAATCACTAGAAGTCGATCAGAAAAATTGCTGTCGTTGAAAGCGAAGGCGAAGTCAGAGTCGAAAGACTGGCCATGGTTCTTAGGAGGGTCAAAGAGATCGACATTGGATTCTGTCATGGCACAATAGTTGAAGCCACCTGGAAAAATACAGACAAATCCTCGAGATAGATGTGTTGTAATTTCGAAGCAATTAGGAATTCTCGCTGGGAGGGTTTTGACAAAGAAGACTAGTAAGTAGTAACCGAAGAAGCACAACACGACACGCAAGGCAACACAAGAGACCTTAAGCCTTATGTTATGCTCACTAATATTACTATTCCTATCAACCCTTCAATTTCCCGATTCCTATACTAATTACTAATTCACCCATAAATTCATCGTACGACTCGGGAATGACATGAGACTTCTATAACTTTTAGGGTGTGTTTGGTTTAACCTTATTTTTTTTTGTTACAATTTTATTATCTCCATTTTCATTACATAACTTAAGGTACAATGCTATATGGGTGTTTGTTTTCCAATTATAAAGTCGTTACAAAAATATCACTTCATTACAAACTCATTTCATTACATATTTCATATCTAATTATTAACATACCCCTACTCAAATACCTATAATTATCTATACTCTAATACAAATATAAAAAAACTATTTAGCAAAATAGTAATTTTCAATACCCTCATTTATTACACTTACAACTTTCTCTCTCCACTCATCATTTTTTCTTTTTTCTTCCTCTTTTTCTTATTCACCCCCTCTTTCTCTCACATATATATTTTATAATTATAATATATATATATATACATTTCGGCCAAAAATATATATATATATATATATTATAATAATATAATGTGTATATATATTTTAACATATATATATATGCCACACACTCACGTATTCATATATATAATATAATAATATATAAATATTTTTTATTTTAAAAATATATTATATTATACTATATATAATTTATAATTTATATTAATTTAAAATAAAATAATTCAACTCATGTTATTTACATTTTAGTCCATGATATAAAATATATAATTCAGACGCCAAAAATATACATTTTGGTCTCTCCTCCAGTATATATATGGGTATACGAGAGAGGCAGATAGTGGAAGAAGAGTGGATGGTGCGATGTGCTCATGCGTGAAGATCAACGGTCATATTATTACCCGCAAAAAGACAAACCGTTTTGATTAATATATAATTTTTGGTCCCACATTTTTTTCGTGGATAACATTTTGGTCCTTCAATTTATTTTTTGGAGTAAAGTTTGCAATATAGAAACTCAATCGTTGATGAATGCAATTTTTTACGGGTCAAGAGATATATTTCACTTTCGTAAGGACCGATTCGTTCAATTTATATAAAATCATAGACCAAATGGTAGGTTTTTAAAAGTTTTCATGTTATTTACATTTTGGTCCTTTCATTTCATTACATAATTAATACTACTCCAACCTTCATTACAAATATTCACATCTAGCACAAATTCCGAGACAATTTCATTATCATTTTATTTCATAACCACCACAACCAAAAAGTCAAAATATTATTTTTTTTTTTATTTCTATCTATTTCCATTATTAATGATCAATTCTACCCCTATACAATATAAAAAACCCATATATTTATTTCAACCAACCACAATCATTACATACCCTTTTTCATAATTTCACATCCTATTTTTTTCATTACATCTCAAACTAATCCAAACACCATTTTCATTACATAATTTTCTCATTACCATTTCATTACATAAAATCATCATTTCATTACCTACTTCTAATCCAAACACAGCCTTAATTATTAAACTTTAATCCATCCTTCAATTTTCTTTTGGGCCCTGAAAGCAACGCATTTCATCATCTTAATATCCACAACATCATACAGGCCTAATGCATGTCTACCAGGCCCAATTGAGAGTTCTCTTTTTTACAACTTTTATAATTCTGTTGATACTTGATCAGAAAAAAAAAATTAATTCTGTTGATAGAAAAGAAATAAAATCTATCAACAAGAGAAAAGCTCTATCATTTCAATTTTCAATTTTAAACTGCTACATTAAAAATGAAAAAAAAAACTCTTCTATTTTCTTTTCGGCTAAATTCAATTGGTCCGCATCAATTGGGGAATAATCTGACAAAGAAAAAAAATAGTCTGAATAAGGTTGTCATGTCTTGCCCTGTCTTGACTAGTAAATGTATTGTTCGTAATCACAATCACTTCAAAATTTTTGGTTGCAAGTCTTCACAATTTTTACGGTGATATGAATATGAGTTTTAATTCGTTGATATCAGAATGATCAGTTATATGAAAGAAAGAAGTCAAGAACAACAAAGAGAGAGAGATTCAGTTGACATATCCCCTAAAAATTTAGGGATGATCATAAATATTATGATTTTCAAATCGGAATCTAAACATGAGCGAATATTAAAATTTATCTTTAAGAGTACCACAAACTTCACTCATCGCCATTTCCTATGGAACAGCTATACAATTCCCCAGTATTGGTTCATTGGACTTGTAAAACAGGGATATAAGCATGCAAAGAAAACTTATTTTGTTGAACTCATTGACAGTGATAAAAGAGAAACGCGTACATGACCGTACACCAAAGCCAATTTGCTCTTCTAGATGCGAGCGTCCTTCTGTAATCAGAATGTATAAAAATCTACACTATTGGAAGCAATCACAAGCCAGAGAAACATCAACGATTATGGAGTCAAACATTTAAAGGCCTGAATCAAAAGGCATGCATTCCTCTTATTACAAACAAAAACTAGATGATGAAACAATAACTACTTTGCCTAAATCCAATGGAGAATGACCCGCATTAACCCAAACAAGCAACTCAATTCAAAGCACCAACTCCAGCACTGTTATTGCGAGCAAGTTTTGTCCACTCGGTATGGAAGGAGCCTGGGCGATCAATTCGCTCATATGTATGAGCTCCAAACAAATCCCTTTGAGCTTGAACAAGGTTGGCAGGAAGCCTTGCTCTTCTATATGTATCAAAATAAGCAAGACTAGCACACATCCATGGAGTGCTGATCCCAGCTGATATCGCTAATCCTACAACTCTTCTCCAAGTTGCTTGTCTTTGCACCATCTCCCTCGCAAATTCTGGGTCCACAATCAAGCTTGCCAAGTTGGGATTTCTCTGATATGCCTTCTTAATCCTATCCAAAAACACTGCTCGTATAATGCACCCACCTTTCCAAATCCTCGCCAATTCCCCCAAATTCAAATTCCACCCCTTCTCATCACTCTTAGCCCTCAACAAATTCATCCCCTGGGCATAGCTACAAATCTTGGATGCGTACAGAGCTTGCCTCACATCATCTATCATTCGCTTCTTATCAATCCCACTCTTCACACTCCCCACTTGGTCATTCAATCCTGCCTCCTGCAATACATTGGCAGCATTCTCTCTCTCCTCCTTTAATCCGCTCAAGTATCGGCAATCCAATGAAGCAGCAATTGTGGGAGCCGCCACAGAGAGCTCCGCTGCCTGTTGTACAGTCCATTTTCCAGTACCCTTCATACCTGTTTTATCCAATATCTTATCCACCAAATCCCCATCTCCAGATTCATCTCTCACTTTAAAAATATCAGCAGTAATCTCAATGAGGAAACTCTCGAGCACCCCTCTGTTCCATTCATCGAAAATCTGGGCAAGCTTCGTATTAGATACCGTTGTGGACCATCTTGATGAAGTTTCCAGAGCCACCCTCACCAATGTAGGTAACGCAAGGGCCATCCTCGACTTGAGCAGCGACATTCATCAAGATGTCCTGGACATTTGAGTAATCCTGGTAAGAACCACCGGGCATCAACGAGGGTCCATGACGCGCACCATCTTCGCCGCCGGAAACGCCCATGCCCATACCCTTGTCAGCAACCTGTTGGATTCTGCGTTCAGTGTTCTCGTACCATTCGTTACCTCCATCGATGATGCAGTCGCCGGATTCCATGTGTTTGGAGAGAGCAGCGATGGTGTGGTCAACGGGAGCACCGGCCTTGACGAGGATGATGACTGATCTGGGGCGTTGGATGGAGAGAACGGAATCTCGAGGGTTGTACTTCCCATAGAGCGGAAAAGGACCCTCTTGAAGAGCCCGATATATGGTCTCATTGACTTTGGAAGTGGTACGGTTGTAGACAGAGATAGGGAAGCCCTTCTCGACGATGTTGAGGGCTAGGTTTTGGCCCATAACGGCCAGGCCGGCCAAACCTATGCGCGACAAAGCAGCTGCGGAAGCATCCATGTTTGAATTAGAATTAATTGGAAGAAGAAGAAGAAGACGACGACGACGACGGAGGAGTACACTAACACTAGTGTTTTCGTATTATATCTATGAGTATCATATTTGGACTTGTTTCAGGTGGGGTTGGCGGACTCGTCGAGGGCGTGAAGGGACAATGACCTAACCACCAACGAGGGGGTGCCGTACACGTCGTTGATTCCAAAGACCAGATCAGTTAAGCGAACGACCTCGTTTTACTTCTCCCCTCATTTCTTCCTTACTCTTGTTCACAATGCTCAAAAGTCAAAACTTACAAAAAAAAAAGCTAAAATACGAATTTGGTCCTGTAACTTTGCTCCAATTCCCAAATCAATCCTATAACTTTTTTTTCCTCGAATTTGGTCATGTATCTTTGCTCTAGGTCCCAAATCAATCATATATCTTTTTTTGTCTCAGTTTTGGTCCCATATGTTTTGAAAACCTCCCACCGTTAGTCCTCCGTCCAATTTAAATTACAGTTTAGTCCTAAAAACTTCAAGTCCCTTTCACTTTAGTCCCTGACTATCAAAATGAAAGTGAAAGAGCATCCTTAAAGATTCTCAAACCTTATATCTTTGTCCCTAATCCATGAATTTTTCATGAAATGGATTAGGAATGCAAAAACAACACAAATAAAAGCAAATGACTGAGGGACCAAAACTGAATCGCAAAAAATTTAAAACCCACCAGAAAATGCCCCAAACTCGCCGGAAAACGTACGGGAATCGCCAAGAAACTCAAGAACTCATCCAAAAACCTCAATTCTCACTGAAATCTCACTCAAATAATCGCTCTCAAATGCTTTACAAAAGAATTTTCGAAAATCGAAACATTTTGAGGAGGGAGGTGATAGAAAATGTAAGGGATTTCGGATCTTCTCTCTCGGAATCACAAAATGTAAGGGAATCTTCTATCACCTCCCTTCTCAAAAGTTTGGATTTTCGAAAATTCTTTCTTGAGGGCGATTATTTGAGTGAGATTTCGATGAGAATTGGGGTTTTTGGATGAGATTTTCGGCGATTTCCGTACATTTTTCAATGGGTTTTAAATTTTATGCATCTTCAGTTTTGGTCCCTCTGTCATTTTCTTTTAATTTGTGTTTTGTTTTTACATTTCTATTCCATTTCATGAAGAATTCATGGATTAGGGACTAAGATATAAGGTTTGAGAATCTTCAGGGATGCTCTTTCACTTTCATTTTGATAGTTAGGGACTAAAGTGAAAGGGACTTGAAGTTTTCAGGACTAAACTGTAATTTAAAATAGATGGAGGACTAATGGTGGGAGGTTTTCAAAACATATAGGACCAAAACTGAGGCAAAAAAATATATAGGACTGATTTGGGACCTGGAGCAAAGATAGAGGACCAAATTCGAGACAAAAACAGTTATAAAACTGATTTGAGAATTGGAGCAAAATTACATGACTAAATTCGCACTTTGCCAAAAAAGATAGTCAAAACTTAAAACTCATATTGGTTATTAATTCATAGTTTTGAATTTTGTTTTCATCTTTAATATTTTTTTCTATTGTAATTTTTAATGTTTTTTTATTTATTTTATCCTTAGTTTATATTATTTTTATTCAACTATTTCATTAAAAACAAATACTCGAAAGATGAAAGAGAAGAGATCAAAAAATGAAAAAGCGAGAGAAAAATAATAAAATAATAAGATGATGAATTTATTTTTTACACAGAAGTTAGACGTTAACAAAACAAAGGACTTACAATGGAACAAATATGAAACATTAAAAAATAAAATGAAATTAAAAAAATATTAAAGATTAAAACAAAATTCACTCTAAACATTAAAGACTAATATGAGATTTTGATCCACAAATAAAAAATCATTCTTTTTCTACCTCTTAATTAAATTGTTGTATAATTTCAATTTATTAAAGGGTAAATTGCAATTTATACCCTGTGGTTAGGGGCGGTTCCCCTTTGGTACCCTGAAAGAAAAATTTTTGCATTGTGGTACCCCGTGGTTTGCTCCGTTAGCGATTTGGTCCCCTGACATTTTATTCTGTTAGGATTTAACGGCAAATGTACGTTAAAATGTCAAAAATCTCCCAAAAAATCTTCTCTTATGCGTTTAAGTCCTTTCCTTTACTAAAAGGGATCAAAACATAAAGAATTAATTATAAAAGGGTTTTTAGAATTCTAATATTATAGATTTTTCTCCTTTTCATAAGATTTCTTTTGAATAAGTCCTAATTTAATTACACTTTAATTCCAAAAGTTTATGATCTTTATCAAAAAAGTCCTTAGAACCTCAAAAGACAAATGAGCATCTATGATTTATCAAAAAATCCCTATATTCAACTACAATTTTCATTCAAGTACACTACAAACAAATCAAAACCCCCAAATTTTTCCAAAATCAAGCCCCACAAATCAAAAACCCTCTCAACAACAAAATCAACATCATCAACAACCAATTTCTTCATTCCATTATGTTCCCCCTCTTTTTTATCATCTTCATTCATTTTAGTCCCAAATCCTCAAAATAAAATTGTAAAGTGCCCCAAAACTCTTCCAAACATTTCAATTTAGTCCTTACAAATATTTAAAACTCTAAACTCTAAATCTTAAAACCCCAAACCCTAAATCCTAAACCTTAAAACCCCAAACCTTATAAAAAGTCTGAATTGAACAATTCGACCCTTGACCCATTCTTATCTCATTATTCTCAATTCCCTCTCTTTTTCATCATCTTCATTAATGTTAATCTCATATCTTCAAAATAAAATTGTAAAGTGTAACAAAACTCTTTCAAACATTCCAATTTAATCTTAAAAATTATCAATTCACTGAAGATTCAGGGACTAAATGAGATTTTTTTTTATCAGAATACTAATGAGAATTGAATATAGCATTTTAACGAGATCAGTTCTTGTTCAAAATAAAAAATTAGGATGGAAAAAAAAATTAAAGAATGAATAAATTAATATCGATAAAGAGATCATCAACTGAATTGTTTTTGGTAGATAACATAAAAATTACGAAATCATCATATTTTTTGTGATTGAAGGTTTTTCTTTTTCAAAAAACTGATAAAATTTCAGGCATAATTTAATTTGAGCACAAAATAATAGCATATATCATTAATAGTTTAAATCAATTATTTTGGTCCCCCAGTTATGCTCAGTGTTTCAAATTGGTCCCCCAGTTATTTTTCTTTCCATATTGGTCCCTCAGTTATGCAAATTTTGAAAAAGTTGGTCCCTCTAACAGTTTCCATCCATTTTTTTGTTAAAAAAAAGATAAAATTGATTTTTAACTCCTAAAAGTTTAAATTCTTTACATCAAGGACCTTTTTCTCTATAATAGAACCTAAATGTAAGAAAGAAGAAATATTTAGGGGTTTTAGTTTATTTTACACAAAAAACACAATCTTCTCCCTCTCATTTCTCTCTCTCTCTTCCGAGAACTCTGAAATTGAGAAGAGGTGAATCGGACTCCATGGATGACGAATCTAATGAAGCTACGACACATTAAGTAAGCGATATTGAAATGGAGCAGGAGTGAGATCGAAGCCTGAAAAATCTGTGCAATGTGGAGCGTGTTTGTAAATTGCAAAAATTGAAATGGAGCAGCTTCAAAAGCCCTTAAATCTCAATCACATCTCATCTTCATATTTTTCCTTTTTCTCTTTTGCCTTCACGGATTCGAGTTTCGAAAGCTCGTCGTCATTCTTGGCGTTCGACGGCGGAGGAGTGTGTCGTGACGACGGCGACGGGAAGATCTCAACGGAGTGAAGAGCAACGCCGTCGTCAACGCCGCCTTGGGAAGAGGGTCGGAGGTGTGGAAGAGACGGAGGGGTTTCAAGTTTATGGCAGCGAAAAGTCCTCATGCCGCCATGGATGAAGATGATAGGTAGCTCGAGAAGAGAGAGAGAGACTTGTGTTTTTTTTGTGTAAAATAAACTAAAACCCTCGTGTATTTCTTCTTTCTTACATTTAAGTTCTATTATAGAGAAAAAGGTCCTTCATGTATTTCTTCTTTCTTACATTTAAGTTCTATTTTGAGGATTTGGGATTAAAATGAATGAAGATGATAAAAAANGGAGTTAAAAATCAACTTTTTCAAATGGATGGAAAAATGGATGGAAAGGGGACCAACTTTTTCAAATTTTGCATAACTGGGGGACCAATATAGAACGAAAAATAACTGGGGGACCAATTTAGAACACTGAGCATAACTGGGGGACCAAAATAGGACTTTGGCCTTTCAAATTTAACAAAAAAAATAGTTATCATCTCCAAAACGAACCAAAAAAAAAAACACAGTCGTTGAATAAAAAAAAATGAAATTATCAACTCATCAATTCATTGTCTTCGTCTTCATCGATTCTTCATCAATTCATTGTCTTTGTATTCATCAATTCATCATCTTCTTCGAAAATGCAATTTGTCCAGATCTGAAATCTGGANGAGCAAACCACGGGGTACCACAATGCAAAAAATTTTCTTTCAGGGTACCAAAGGGGAACCGCCCCTAACCACAGGGTACCAAATTGTAATTTACCCTTTATTAAATTAAGGTGAAAATTTCAAACTAGTCCTACATGTATGGAATAGATTTCAAATTGATCTTAAATATTTCATTTGTTTCATATTGGTCCTACATATTTTTATAATTTTTCAAATTGGTCTTAAACTACTAAATGTGGTCACCTCTCTCTCGTTTTAATTTCGTATGCAACAAATCTACAGTTACGGATTGTTTTTCATGAGTACTTTCTTTATCTAGATGAAATCATTGATAAATGCGATCAAATCAAGTCATGAAAGCGGGTCGCTTGTTTCACGTTCAAACAAGTGAAATTGGTTATATCCTCTAAATCCAAAAGCCAAGAATTTGAAAGTATATGTTAACTCTTGAAAACTTCTTTCTCTACCTACTCGAAACTGTTAACAAATGAGATCAAATCGCGTAGGGAAAGTAGGTTTTACACTATACTTCCTAAAATCTTCACTTTTAGTCCCAAAACTACTTTCGAGGTGCAATTTAAATGATCTCAACTGAATAAAGAATGAACTCTTTAAGAGATAACACTTAACACATAGTTTTGCAATCGTCACATTCAGACTTGAAACAAAAAAGATATGACCAATTTCACTTATTTGACCGTGAAACGAGTAACACAGTTTTAAGATCCGATTCAATCTTATTTGTTGACAACTCCAACTTGATAGAGAGAATAATCATAAAAATAACCTATAGCTTTATATTCTTAGCATTCAAACTTAAAATGAGATAAATATGATTATATATCAACAGTTTGGGAACCAATTTAAGAAATTATGTATGTAAAATCAATATGAAACAAATGAAATATTTAAGAAAAATTTGAAATCCACCCAATACATTTGAGATGAATTTAAAGTTTTAACCTTAAATCAACATCTTGTAGTAAATTTTATGGAGGTTTGAACTTAAAAATTAAAAGGAATTTGTATGATTGAAAATTTAACTGTTTAATAACCTCAAAGTCTATGAGTTAATCATACTTTAGTGGATCGAAATGATTTTTTTTGGGTGATAGAGCGGAATGATGTTTGATTGAAAAGGCAAGAGTATTTTGATGAGTATGATATTTGGATTTTTTTAAGTATGATATCCTAGATTTCATTCAAGTTGTGTGTATGAAAAAGATTTTATTGGTAGAGACAAAACTCACCTCAATGATCTTTACATTCTGGATAGAATTAATCTCTGATAATTTTATCGAGTAATTTCTCCCCATAATATGATTTTGTTATATATATATATATATCATATTATGTTGGGGCCAAAGATATTTCATTTGATGAGACTTAAAAAACAAATCAGAAGTCTACTAAAAATTTAAACAAAGATAGTAGTACATAACAAAATTAGCCAAATCTTTCACTTATAAGAGAAGGATTCCTTTTCTTTATTGGATGTGAGTTGTAACCTTGTAGGGATCCCAAAGGTAGAGGCAAAGATAATAGAGATTTACAAATTTTACTTTATCCATCTGAGTATAAATTAGACCCAACCTCAATGGGATAGAGATCTGGATCCTCTGCGCATTGTGCTCTCTGCATTTTTTGTGTATTTTAGAGATATAGGAAGATGTAGGGAAAGAAAGTGTGGGGCTTACATATTTATTATTGGCTTAAGTGCAATTTTGGTCCCCTAACTTTTGCAAAGGTCTCAATTTGGTCCCCTAACTTTTTTTGTTGCAATTTTGGTCCCTTAACTTTCGCAAAGGTCTCAATTTGGTCCCCTAACTTTCGCAAAGGTCTCAATTTAGCCCCCTAACTTTTTTTGTTGCAATTTTGGTCTCCTAACTCTTGAAAACGTTTCACTATTGGTCCCAAGTGCACTTCCAAGTCATGAAAACGTCTCCGCATAATGGTCCTTTTTTAATCCACTTCACCCATATTTGTCACGTCATCAGCCAACTCAGCCTGCCAGATCGGCACTAACGGCAGATAATGGATGGAAAAAGTGCACTTGGGACCAACAGTGAGACGCTTTCAAAAGTTAGGGGACCAAAATTGCAACAAAAAAAGTTAGGGGACCAAATTGAGACCTTTACGAAAGTTAAGGGACCAAAATTGCAACAAAAAAAGTTAGGGGACCAAATTGAGCCCTTTGCGAAAGTTAGGGGACCAAAATTGCAACAAAAAAAGTTAGAGGACCAAATTGAGACCTTTGCGAAAGTTAAGGGACCAAAATTGCACTTAAGCCTTTATTATTTTGTGGGTCTCACATTTTTCCTCTCTACCTCTTTCTAAATTTTTTTAAAATGTACAAGAAATGTAGACACTAAGAATACAAAGGATCCACTTCCATTTATATATAGAGGCTTTTATATGCAGCGTCAAAATTAAAAAAAAAAAAAGATAAAATATGTCTATTTCATAAAAGTAAGACTAAATGTGTCTAACTTAAATACTTTTTTTATTTTTAAATTTTAAAACAACTTTTTTTAAAAGATAATACTGCGTATCGACCTCAACGCCGTATGTAAATATATATATATATATATATGTAATAATATATATTGATATATAATATTATATATATTTAATACTTTATAAAGATATTTAAATATTTATTTTATTTGTATTAAAAATTTATTTCAAAATATATAAATAATTTAAAGAGTATATTATTAATTGAGCCTTTATAAGATTATTTAGTTGACAATTCAATATATATTTAAAAAAGTAAAATATATAATTTAATAATTGAAAGATTAAAGAGATATACTCTCTAGTCTATAAAGATTAAAATGGTATAATATATAATATATGAAAAAGATTAAATAATATATTATTTTGATATTTTAAAGACTAAACTGTGTATTTCAATTTTTTAGAGATCAAGTTATCAGTTTAGTGATCATTTAAAAATTGAATTATTAATTTACTATAATTTGAATATATATTTGATTATAAATCTATAAATAATTTTTGTATATTTAAAATTATAATATTTTATTTTGAGAAAATAATAACAAAAATATCTTAGTTATAAATATATTTATCAATGAAAAAATTAAAAGAGGAGTTAAAAATAATATATATATATATAAAGGGGTTGGGGATATAAAAATATGTTTTGAAGTTTAAAAATAATAAAGTATTTAAGTTGGACATTTGGTCTTACCTTTATGAAGTGGACATATTTTATATCCACTCTTTTTGGTCTTTAACAGTGCATGTAAAAGCCTCTGATATATAATCACAACTCACAACAAGACAGCCAGGTCATTATGTTGTATGCCTTTCGGAAGATTTTATTTTATTGGTAAAAGAAAAATTTAGGTGAGGGGATGACTTCCCAGTCTTGGGTCACAGCAAGCCTCCGGGCTCAAAGAGCACTTATTAAATTATTTACAGATAATCCACCAAATGAGGCATCAGGAATCAAACCTAAACCATGCAATTGTCAATATTTGTCATGTGCGGAAGGTGACGAGGTGAGCCAAATTAAACCTCTTTGGCTCCGAAATATTTTATTTTAGGCAAAAGATATGTTGGTGCCCCTAAGTTGAGGTCAGTTTCAATTATTCCCCCAACGTTTGTTTTGTGTCGGTTATGCCCGCAACGTTTCACATCGTTGTCAATTATACCTTAATCTCAATTTTTTTGGGCCAAAGTCCTATTTTAGTCTCTCAAGTTTTCTCAAAGTTCTGTTTTGGTCCCTCAGCTCAAAGTCCTTCATTCATCATCGTCTTCACCAGTACCACCACCACTAACACCACCACCACCACCACCGTCGTCAGCAGCAGTAGCACCATCGCCGTCGCCGAGTCTTTTCGGCGAGGTTCGTCTTCTTCGGCGAACTTTCAGACGAGATACACGGCGGCCCCGACGACTACAAAAACTCCTAATCCAAGATCTTTTGACTTCTTGAGTTTAATGGCGGCCTGCATTTTGTGAACAAATGACCGGAAATATGATTTTCGGCGATTGTGTAATTTTTCGGCGACTATGTAATTATTCGACGGCTTGCTAGTCATTTTTCATAAAATGGAGGCCGTCATTGAACTTAGGAGGTAAAAAAAACCTTTGATTAGGAGTTTTCATAGTCGTCGGAGTCGCCGTGTATCTCGCCGGAAAGTTCGTCGAAGAAGACAAACCTCGCCGGAAAAGCTCAGCGACGATAGTGGTCTTGCTACTGTTGACGACGGTGGTGATGCTACTACTGATGATGGTGGTGGTGGTGGTGGTGAAGATGATGGTGAATGAAAAACTGAGTTGAGAGACCAAAACGAAATTTTGAACAAACTTGAGGGACCAAAATAGGACTTTGGCCCAAAAAATTGAGGTTAGGGTATGATTGACAACAATGTGAAACGTTGGGAGTATAACTAACACAAAACAAACGTTGGGGGTATAACTGAAACTGATCTCAAACATTAAAAGGCACCAAGAGATGTTTTACCTTTTATTTTATTTTGATTTCTAACTAGGTTACTCTTTTACCAACTATTTCATTTACCCTCCCTTCCCATTTTACTTTTTACTTTGCATTTTTACTACTCGCACCCCGCTGCAAAGTTAAATCACTAAAATGCATTTTCCAATTCTCTTAAGTGTGGAGCAAGGCCAAAAAAAAAAGAGCAAGGCCATATTGTATAGTTTTTTTTTTTGGCACGAACGCCATATTGTGTAGTTAGGTGATAAAAAATATGAGTGAAAGGCAAAGGAATTATAATTAAAAAAAAAAGGCGAAAGGAAGAGATTCTAATATATGTGTGTTAATGAATGAAATAATTTAATTTTAAAATAAGTATTCGTGAAATGTTGGAGAAATGGGAAGCAAGAGAGTAGTGTGGGGGTAAATGTTGATTTTAGAAAGCATTGCGCAATACATGGAGATTGGATCGATTGCAATGGGTTTCCATAAACCTGCAGTGTGAGACATAAATTCCAAAAGGCACAGTTTCAACTGTGAGTTTTGAGATTTATGTCTCACACAGCAGGTCCACTATAGTAAAACTCACTACAGTGGATCTATCCTCTACATGCTAGACCCATTGCTCTTTCATCTTCCAGCTAACCCCGTGGCTTCCTGTATTGCCAACTGAATTTATTATTTTATTTTAATTTTTTATGGTTCCGTTTCTGAACGAGTCATGCGAATATACATTATAACTGGCTATGTTTTTTTCTTTTGAATTTTTGTTCTTTCTCTAAGGCGTGTGGATTTGATCGTCATGATGTTATGATTTATTTTGGTTTACATTTTTATGTTGCTTATCGATGAAGTTAAGAGTTACTGAAAACTCTTGGTTACTACGATTGTGGTTATTGTAACTTGTGGCTATGAGCACCTTTGGTGGAGCTTCAGCTGTCCTCTATTTGACTTACCTCTCTGTGCTCACTCTGTCCCTTCGTAGATAACTATTTTGCTGTCCTGTTTAACACTTTTTATGGGTCTGACCTCTGGTCATTAGGAATAATCTCTTTGTGGCAGGCCTTTGTTTTACCAGGTGAGCACCAACTTCTGGATTACTGAGTATGCTTATTGGCAAGGCAATATGGAATAATTAGTTCTTAATAGCCTGTCTTTTCCTCTCTTATAAATTAGATGGAAGCTGTCATTCCATATTAATGCTTGTGTATGTGTGTCTATTGCTCTCTTCACTGCACTGCATTATTGCCTTCTAAACCATTCAACTTTATCGAGTTGCAGTACCTGGTTAAAATTTTAACTAAACAATAGGAATAGATGGCTGATAATCCTATAATTCGAGGAAGGGGAAGACCAAAGAAAACTATTCAAGAAACTATTGACATGTGCAAAGATAGAATGCGTTAACGTCAGCTGATCCATATAGCCGAGCCTACCTAGTGGGACAAGGCTTTGGTTGTTGTTGTTGTATGTAAATTATTGAACAATTTTGGTGAGCAGAGCATCTCAAAAGCATAGATTGTACCTACAAGGAGTGGCTCAAGTGGTAAGCAAGCTTCAATTGATAATTGATGAGCTTCTGCAATGTAAAGGAATTTGAGATTGAGGGAAAACACTTGCAGGAAGGGTAGACCCAAAGAGTGTGGGGATACCTAGAGCGAGAACAGTCCCTATCCCAAAGAGCATAGGGATACCGGCGCGAAACCAAAAAGGGCACATATTTTCATTTATACAATATTGATAATTATTTTGGTAAATAGGGCATTTATCAAAGAGGACCAATATAAGCTGATAATTATGCCCTCCATGGTGTTAAAGTCCACATTTTGTGGTATTTGTTCTATTTTATAAGGGATGTTTGTCCATCTTTTCTTGGTGTTTAATCTAGGAACACTGTATTTGTAATACTGAAAGATGTTACATTAACTCCATTATTTTTTTATGGTACATGATTAAGTTTATAGGAGTGAGTACTGAACATGGAAGTTGATACTTCACGCAAGGAAAAATTTTAGAATACAAGATAGATAGATTGGGATGTTGCTTTCAGCTTCCTTATTTCTGTTCTTCAACTTACAGTTTATGTTTACATTAACTATTGTGCTTTGAAATGTGTATATGGGGTTTTTGTGTATAATAAGTTGACATATTTTTGTATTAAACTGTGTCACACCTTTTTTCTGCTGCATGATCACTTAAAGCATTTCAGATCAGTAACCTTCTATCCATATTATCATCACAAATTGATACTGAATCTTCTTAAACTGCCAATTGACGTACGTGTTTAAACCTTCCCTTTCTCCTTTCTCCCAAATTTGCTAATATAAGTCTTCAGAAATGAGAATTTAACATGCCTGTTGGACACTTTACAAGTTGATTGTTTATCCTTGTGTTGACATCTAACCATAGGCCCAGAAGCTGAAGACATGTTTCATTGGAAAGCTACAATTATGGTCCTCCGGACAGCCCCTATGCTGGTGGAGTATTTCTTGTCACCATTCATTTTCCTCCAGATTACCCCTTCAAGCCGCCTAAGATACTTATATCCTTAGTTTGATATGAAACACTGTTAAAGGGATCAGATGTGTGTTGTCTGTTTATTTTTTTAGAAGCTTCTTTAAATATTAGCATTCAATTCTCTTTGCAGTCAGGCTAAGAAGTGAAAAAGAAAATTGGAGCAACTAATTTTCTTGTATTTTAACCAACTTGTAATCTTATACGGATAATCTTGCAGGTAGCTTTCAGGACAAAGGTCTTTCACCCAAATATCAATAGCAACGGAAGCATATGCCTTGGCATACTGAAAAAGCAATGGAGCCCTGCACTAACAATATCAAAGGTTTGTCTAGAATGTGCATTCTTAGTTATGTTGTCACAACATAATTGAAGTGCATTTCCTTTCTTTTTTCTTGAGTGGGTTAAATTCATTTCAAATACACGGAGCACTATATGGACCTTGTTGCTTGTCTTTTTTGTTTTCTTTGAGATGAAGGTGCTTAGTAATATCTTAGAGATTATGGCATTTCAAATTTAAACTTTGGCAGTGGGGTCACTATGATGGTAGAATGTCACCTAATAACTATAAATAATGCATAAGAACAATTGGATATTTCTGATTGTTTTAGTGAACCCATTTCTAACAAGGTCCATTCTAAATGACATTGAGAGATATAGAATGTAAAAAAGAAAATGCCCCATCCTAAGCACTAATTTCTGGTAGATAATTCCTTGTTGTCTGCCTCTATCCTTAAACCACTATTTCCCGTTACCAGAAAATTAAACTCTTATAAAATATTTTTGGAAAATGACGGTTGTTGAATTTTGGGAAACTAAATGAATTGCATTTGTATCGTGTGGATTAGATTTCTCTGATGTCTTGGCTATTGGCAAGGTGAAATTGTGAGTGTGTTATTTGATTTGTGACCATACTATCATTTACTTTCCTGTTACCTAGTAATTTTGCATTAGCCTTTGCATTCTTTCGTAGCTGAGTTTAGTACAATTTTGTTTATGTTTGTGTTTGTGTTTTTTCAGGTTTTGCTCTCAATCTGCTCCCTCTGAACAGACCCTAATCCTGATGATCCTCTGGTGCCAGAGATTGACCACATGTACAAGACTGACAAGGGGAAGTATGAATCAACAACAAGAAGCTGGACCCAGAAGTATGCTATGGGTTAGTGCACCACTAATCTGTTGTGTTGGGAGGACTCAGGCGACTTTAATATAATGCTTTAAATGGGGAATGTGTAATGAATGTGTCTACCCTTAAAGTAGGACCAGCTATGAGTTCTTTTGCCCTTTGACAAAAATCTAAAAAATGTTTGTGTGGGAATGTTTCCTTTCAATATAGAGCCTCTTGGACGTCATCATATACCCCTCGGTATAAAACCTCTCACAAAGGGAAACTTAATTGTGTTAAAAAAATCGTTGACCATTCTGTCTGCTTACTAATGCCTACAGTCCCAGTTGGCGAGATATGAAGTTGTCTAGTGGTTAGCTACTCTGTATTCTCTGATAATGCCTACATTCCACAGGTATTTGTTTGTCTGAATGAGATCAGTCCATCAGATTCAAGCAGAGCATATGCTCGATTTGTTTGGGGATGGTGATACCTAGTAACCCAGCCCAATGGTGCTATGATTTTTGGGGCCTAACCAAATCACGATTTTTTTCTGGCCTGCCCCTAGTATTTATAACAGTACATACAATCGACTTCGTAGTAAAATGAGCCCACTTCAATGTCTCCCGGAAGCTGCTATTTGGTGATGTGTGTACCTGTGAGACATTGTGAACTTAACAAATTACATGTCTACGCATATGTTGGCCAGAAAAAGTTTGTACCCAACCCCATCCTCATTAGAGTGGGGGATGTGATGTTTGGGCACTGAGATTGAAGAGAAAGAGCAATAATTAATAATTAATAATTAATAACTAAAGCAGGGATAAGCAGTCATGGACAGCTACCCATCGAATCAAAGAGCGAGTATTGCTAGAGAAATCCTTAGAAAGATTGGCATGCCAACACCAATATAATCTTCTTTAGTTCTCACAATAACTTGAAGAGAAAAAGGAGGAAGATAGCAGGGCACATTGCTATACTAAGACTGCGTTTCATTATTATTATTAAGGAAGGATCTGTTTTCTCTGTTTCTGATGGTATATACTATATATATATATATATATATAACAAAACAACACAGACAGAAAAAGAAGGAAAAACAAAACATAAGAAAATTTAACAAAAGAAAAATTGTAGTTGAGTTGCGAAGAGGCGAAATGGGAAATGCACATGACAAGTCATGAATGAAGGTATATGAATACAGGAAGAGCATAATAAAGGATTAGTTTAGTTTATAGTGAAGAGAATTGGGAGGAATTAAGAATATAATTAGTTAATTAAGGGACAGTGACCCAAAGCTTTTGGCCAGCCTCACAATGCTTGCCGATGTTACAATAGAAGAAATAGTTGCCTGGTTTGTCCAATAAAATACTAGTGTTCCCAAGGAGGTGTGTGTACAAGGATGTCTTGGAACTGCAATGCATGTAATCGTCCTGGTTAGCCAGCTGCACCACCGTGTTGAGCCCCGGTTTATATTGGAAAGCTGCAATATATAATGCAATTAAGTTCATGTTATACATATTTCAATTAAAGAGGAAGAAGAGAATGATGGATGCATGTATCAGTGAGTATGATAATCATACAAATAGTGTCACCAACAGCGAAGGTTGTATTCTTGGCCCAGTCTTGGTAGAATGTTGTGTATGGAGGCACACTCCAACCAAAGTCGCCTCCCACATAGTGAGTGGTGGCTGAGTTTACAGACACCAACACAAGAGACCCAAACATGACGAACATCAACACATTGATTCCCATTTTTCTCAATCGGTGTCTGCTTTAACGGAAACCACACACCCATACGCTACCCTTTTATACTCTCCATTCCTTCTTTTCTTAGCTAACAACTATCTCATAATTATTCTTGACCAGGTTTTTTCATTCACTACGTTCGTGGCTTTCACACCACAAATTAACTAACTAACTAACTAACTTCTATATTTATATTACTTCTCATCTATATTTAAGGATATTCCCTTTCCCTTTTCTTGCCTCCCTGTTTATTTTTGACATATATACCACTACCACCTTGCTTTTGTTTTTCCTATCTAAATTTGGCAATCTCTCATTATTGAACATGAAAACCTATATTCTGGCTGACATTGTTATGTTAATAAATAGGATAAAATCGCTAAATGTATAACCTTTTTATTTGGAGAGATTAAAAAAATATTATACTGAAAAAATACGAACTATTTCTTAAATACGTACTAATTTGTTAATAAACAAAAAAGCAATAAGGTTTTGCATCAAAGAGACATAAAGTGAAGTATTTGAAGAGAAATATAGGATTTAAGATAAGATGTCACAATAATACATAAATTATATATATATATATATTATTTCAAAGTGGTATTTTATGTTTCTATAATCGTTCACTTTTCGTTTCAAACTATTAAATATAATTATATCACTTATTTCAATTTCAAATGTAATAAGTATGGAGCTATGAATTATTTTTAATGCATCATTTATCTACCTAGTTTAATTCAAAATTCTTGAATTACTGAATTATCCATAGAATATGAGCAAGCAACTTCCTAATAATATATATTCAACTTCAATAATAGATAAGGAAACATTTACTTTTTGTTATGTTAGGAATCAGATGTTATCCAAAGAAATGATAGGTTCACGATGTTCTTTCTTGGTCTAATTTGTATATCCACTAAAGTCGACATCAAAATATTCAATAAGTTCATGATTCATTTCTTTAGAGTGTCATAGATCCAATGCGACAAATACAAAGTTATTAATTATTCTTAATGGATTCTTTCTCAATCTAGTTAAAATTGTTTGCAAATGATGTCAAATTATGTCTCAAAAGTGAGTTTGAGACTAAAATTAAAAAATGCGTAAAAACATAGAATATCACTTTCAATTAAAAAAAAAAAGGCAAAATAATGTTGGTACCCCAACGTATGAGGTTATTTTCAGTTATACCTCCAACATTTTTTTTGTCAATTGTACCTTCAGTGTTTTGCATTTGAGTCAATTATACCTCAACCCGGTTTTTTCTTGTTTTAAGGTCCTTAAGTTTTCATTATTTAGAAATCCTCCATTTTTTCAAGATTTTTCTTTCACACGAGTTCCTAACTAATTACAGAACAATTCAGATTGTTTGTCATCTTTAACGAACTGGTCCATATAATTGAAAAATCTGAAAAATCTCTCCTCTCTGTTTTTCATAGTTCCAACAACCACGCACAAACTCGCCGAAGAGCCTCGAATACAAAGAAATTGAGTAGAAATACCAATACCTCTAGCTCCAGCCATTAACACACAATCTCCAGTGGCGGTGTTGTCGTGGTCGTCGATATTGAGAAGTAAAGTAACTTCAAAACCCCTTTGGAGAGAGAGGCAAAATAAAAAAGATAGGTGAGAGGCGGTTGTAAGGGAAGGAAAAAGGATCATAACAACGTAATTTAGGGGAGACCAGGAAGCTGAGGATGACGACGAGAAGGACCATGTCGATAGAAACAAAGACAAATTGGACGGCGACGGTGAAGTGTGGTGGTGATGTTTTAGGATAAGAGAAGGAGGGTTGTTAATAGTTTCTAAGGACCTGTTTGTTAAAGATGACAAACATTTTGGACCATTTTGTAATTCGTTAGTGATCAGGGTATAATTGAATGTGAAACTTTGGGAGTATAATTGACAAAACAAATATTGAGTGTATAATTGAAAATGACCCTATACGTTAGGGGTACCAACCGTACTTTTAACAAAAAGAAAAATAAAAAGGAGAACCAAAGAAAATATGACCTATACATAAAGATGACCGAAATGAAGTTTTAAGTATATTTTGTACCAATGCTTTGAGCTAGGGGTGTTCGTTGGGCGGTTTTGAACAAAATTTTTAACCGAACCCTCACATCAGTTTGAAGTAATTCTTAACCAAGCGGTTAAAAATAATTTGTTTAACCAAATGAAACCAAACTAATAATTAGGCGATTTGGGCGGTCGGTTTGAGCGGTTAACAGGTTTAGTAATTGTTTTTATTAATTAATTATAAAATTAGAAAGAAAAAAAATAGTGTTTTGGAGTAGTAAGTCAAATTATAGAATAGAGATTTGAGAGGATAAAATTGTATTCAATAATTTGACTTACTACTCCAAAACACTATTTTTTTTCTTTCTAATTTTATAATTAATTAATAAAAACAATTACTAAACCTGTTAACCGCTCAAACCGACCGCCCAAATCGCCTAATTATTAGTTTGGTTTCATTTGGTTAAACAAATTATTTTTAACCGCTTGGTTAAGAATTACTTCAAACTGATGTGAGGGTTCGGTTAAAAATTTTGTTCAAAACCGCCCAACGAACACCCCTAGCTCAAAGCATTGGTACAAAATATACTTAAAACTTCATTTCGGTCATCTTTATGTATAGGTCATATTTTCTTTGGTTCTCCTTTTTATTTTTCTTTTTGTTAAAAGTACGGTTGGTACCCCTAACGTATAGGGTCATTTTCAATTATACACTCAATATTTGTTTTGNTCAACTACAATTTTCATTCAAGTACACTACAAACAAATCAAAACCCCCAAATTTTTTCAAAATCAAGCCCCACAAAAAAAAACATTTGATCTCTTCTTCAAGTTGGTCCCTAAAACCTTAAACTTTTGAATAGGTCCTGATTTAATTACAAACAAATCAAAACCCCCAAATTTTCTCAAAATCAAGTCCTATTTTGGTCTCTCAAATTTGCTCAAAGTTTCATTTTGGTCCCTCAAATTTCTTCCAAAATCAGATCAAATCGAGATAATCCATGATTATTTTCAAAAATCAATCTTTCCAATCTCCATTAAAATCATTATTTCGGTGGATTCTCTCATTGGCCTATAAATAGGATGCTTATTCTCAGAAGAAAGGGACGAATTATTCAGCAAAATTTCTCTGAGTTTGTGAGGCAAAGTTTGATCTTGGTAAGTCCCAAAAAACATCCCGTTTGTAGTTTTTATCTCTTTCCTCTTCTTTCTTCTTCATTTTTCATTCATGGTTGGGTAGTTTTAGACCACCCTAGGTTACTTTTAGATCCTAGAATGAAGGAACAATGGAGTTAGGCTCCAAGGGCGTTCCGATCGGTCCAAAATCCGTCAGAAAATCCCGATTTTCGTGTTCCGATAGGGACTGGAATGAATTGGTTCTCCAGATTTTGGATTGTTCTGTAATTTTCAGTCTGGACCTCTTATTTTTGTAAAATTACCTTTTGACCCCAGAAAACTTTATTTTTATTCATTTTGGTCCCTGTATATGACATGTCCAGGGACCTATGTTAAAATTTTGAAAACTTGTGGGGGGTCAATATGTAATTTTAGCGAAAACTTTCTTGAATGCTCTTCTCCCTTCGCTGAACGTGTTTAGCGAGGATGGAGGGTCACTGTGCTGCGTGCGTGTTTTGGCCGTATATATATATATATATATGTATAAATATAATATTATTATATTATTATATATTATTATATTGATCTGGCTTGTTTTCTCCCATTCTTTTGTTAATTATTTTGGTTAGGAGATTACATTTTTTTGTTTAAGCCTAATTAATTTAGGTTAAGACAATTATTTTATAATTTATAAAATATTATGGGGTTCATGACTCAAATATTTTATAGACCGTAATCCATTTAATAAATACTTGAGATTATTAGGTTGTCCCTTTTATCTCATAAAAACCATAAAAAAAATACAAATAAAAATATCATAATATCATAATTTGAGAGATAAAAATAGGACTTGATTTTGGGAAAATTTAGGGGTTTTGATTTGTTTGTAATTAAATCAGGACCTATTCAAAAGTTCAAGGTTTTAGGGACCAATTTGAAGAAGAGATGAAATGTTTTTTTTTTTGGGGCTGATTTTGAAAAAATTTGGGGGTTTTGATTTGTTTGTAGTGTACTTGAATGAAAATTGTAGTTGAATATAGGAATTTTTTGATAAATCATAGATGCTCATTTGTTTTTTAGGTTCTAAGGACTATTTTGATAAAGATCATAAACTTTTGGTATTAAAGTGTAATTAAATTAGGACCTATTCAAAAGAAATCTTATGAAAAGGAGAAAAATCTAATATATTAGAATTCTAAAGACCCTTTTATAATTAATTCTTTATGTTTTGATCCCTTTTAGTAAAGGGAAAGGACTTAAACGCATAAGAGAAGACTTTTTGGGAGATTTTTGACATTTTAACTAACATTTGCCGTTAAATCCTAACAGAAAAAAACCTCAGGGTACCAAATCGCTAACGGAGCAAACCACGGGGTACCACAATGCAAAAATTTTTCTTTCAGGGTACCAAAGGGGAACCGCCCCTAACCACAGGGTACCAAATTGCAATTTACCCCAAATTATTATTTTTTTACTTTGAGCCTTTGGTTATGTTGTTTTTTTGGTTCAGAAGTTTCCCACTGTGATTTGGCGGCGAAATTACTAGAGCTGGTTTTGTTGCAGGGCATAACTTGGGGGAAAAGCTAGTTTAGAGCCTATGGTTTTGAGAGAAACAGCAGGAGCACACAAGTATAACCGGTGGCGTGAGACCAAAATCCCCTCATCTCTGAAGCAGAATCAAAGGGTTTTGTTTACTCCCAAATTCCGAAACGCTAAAACCCTAACAAAATCTTTCATCCCATGGATAATGCCCCAGATAAGCCTGTGTGTGCCCAGGAGGCCCTGGATCTGCTGAATTGCGTTACTCACTCTCCGTTTGATCAAGACAAGTGTCTCCATCTTTTGCATTCATTACGTGAGTGCGTCCTCACCAAGGTACCACGCCTCTTCCTCCATCGCTTCTCTTTCCTTTTTTTTTTTATTAACCTTTTTGTACCTTTTGATTGCTTCTTCATCGATACCATACTCGTTCTCTCAGTTATGTTAATTTTTACCGAATAGAGCCTAGTCTTTTATCCTATGGGTGTAGATCGGCCCTCTAATTTTGGTCTTGCTAATGTCTTTGTGTTAAGTCTTACTCCTAATTAAGCCATGTTTCGGAGATTTACATTTTTCTCGAGCATATGCAAGTGTTTCTTCTTTGCGAAAAATAAATGAAAAAAAAAATCAATTTGCGTCACTAAGATGACGCCATGACGGTACCCTACCTTATCTATGTGTCTTTTCTTGTATTTTTTTTCCTCCAAAAAAGCGTTTTCATCAGGTATTTGATGTAATCTCAAAGTTCTTGTTCAAACTATTCTTTGATATGCTGAGTAAGAACTTTTGTGTAAATATTGAAGCATGGAAGCAGTTTGGTATAGTCTATCATTAGATATGCTATAGTATCAAATAATCCGCCAGGAGAAAACATAGGTTGTTAATTTCTTGATTGTCAACAAATTATATGTTTGTTTGACAAGATTGTTAGTCATCAGCAAACCCTATATCTATCCTATACTGTTTTGCAGCTTCCTCACAGCAATTCGTTAGTTCATTAAACAAGAGAAGTTCAACATAATCTCAAGAAGTTCATGCAGTAAATACAGTAAATATAATTTGCTACCAATTTAATATACCATATGTTAAATGCCAAACTACAACCATTACTATATATATTTTCTTTACTTCTTAATATTTCATCAGTTTATGAGTGGGAATGCCCTGTTTGTATCAAAGAATAATCTGGTTATAAGAAAGGTAAAATGCTTAGTTCTTTTATATTACTTGCTAAACTTGAAATGTGTTTGATGGACACATGATAACAAACTTTGATTAAGATGCTTTAGGACAAGGTTGAGTTTGTATGTTCTCAGTTATTTCCTGTGTCTACTTGTTTTTTTACTTTTACTTTTCATTTTTTTAGTAGTGTCTACTTGTATTATGATTATGAAGCTTCATATTTCTTTTATTCCTTGAAAGTTCAGATTATCAAATTCAAATATGCTATGTAAGACATTTCTTTTCGTTTGCCTACTCAATTTCCAGAGTTTATAGGTATAGACTACGAATTCTTTTATCCGCTATCCTTCTTATAATTTAGGTTGGTTTTCCAGGATTTTTTCTAAGTCAATTAAGGAATGTATCAGTTTGGTTTGGTGAGAACATTTATTCCTTTTACAATGCTGCAACATTTCTAGGAGTGGAGAGCAATTAGTTTTTCCTCCGTTAATTTTCTCTTTGGTATGACTTATAATTATCTTACATTAACTGCAATTCTGAAGCTGGTTGTCAGTTTGAAATTATTTTGAAATGGAAGTTAAAACGCCTGATGCTAGATCACTTTAAAGAAGCTCAGCCTTCTATTCTATGATTAACGGCCACCTGATCAGTAGCACAAGTAAGCAGTGTACGTATGGCTTCATGTGAACTTCACTTTATCCGGCCTTTTCAATGACATCGAATACATAAATTTGTATGCATTTTTGGTTATGTTATCCTCTCTGAATGCAACATAAATATGAGCTTCATATATATTTTTATATACTGACAAAGTTCAGCACAATTAGATAGTTGAGTTTTTAAAGCATAATATGATGTGAATTCAAACCAAACTTTGTGTGGAAAGGATTTGGTTGGTCGAGACAAAATTTATTTCAGTAATCTTTACACTTGGGGGATTACTGATTGGTCTCTGGCTGTCTCTTACCCAAAAAAAGAAAACAAAGTAAAATGACTCTATATAGGGTATAGCCTTGTCTCGTCTTTCTACTAAATAGGTAATATATCTGCATTTATTGGCGATGCAGTTATTTAAAATATTATTGATTTCGGTGCTTTCCTCTATTTGTGCTAAGTTGTTTTCTCTCCATCTCTGCCTCAACAGAAAGTAAAGAAATTTTCCCTCACTGAAGGGCAGCAGGAAACAAAACAGAGCAACAAGGAGGCGTAATTGTTCATTGGTATCTCTGATTTTTTTTACCATTTTGATGTGCAAAAGTTAACTTCTTACTCCTTTGATCGATATGTCCACAAAGGATTTTGGTGTTGACAATTTGTATTGTTGAATTTGAGCGAAAGTTGAAGCGTAGGCGAATGCTATGTATGTTTTATATGGACGTTAATGGTTTGCAGTTCTGACTCCGATGCCAAGAGATATATTAGTCCAATTTCATTTCTACCCATATTAGTCCAATTTCATTTCTACCCATTTTTACGAATTTTGTTCATTGATGCACTCTATCAATCATGATAGAGAGAATATTAAACACATCTTTTGGTATGACCAATCATAGAAGAGAGAAAATGTAAATCAAGTTTCTAATTAGAGGAATCTTATAACAAACACATAAGGAACTTTGCCTAAGTTTTTTTCTTGAAAAAAATTAAGCACAGCATACCAAATTAGTAGCTAACGAAGCATACGTTATTATCTATCCTAGAGGTACGAAGAAAAAGAAAGTGGAGTGTGTAGATAGTAGCATTTTATGGTAACCTGTAGAGTTTATTTATGTGTATCTTAACTAGGCAAAAAAAAAAAAAAAGGACGCGTTAAGAGTAACATGTAGTTCCCAATGTTTTTTGGTGTTAATTTTGTTTCCAATATTTCACATTTTAGTTAATTTCATCATTTGACTATCTTCTTTCAATAAATTAATGACAAATTTTATCTTAATTTTCAATTCGAGTTTATTTTTCTATCAATTTTATATTACATATCCTGAGCTACGTAGATTATTTGACTAAAGTAAGAGCAAAAAAATTAAATTGAGCAAAATGTGAAATATTGGAGATGATATTAAAAGTTGATGTAAAATTTGTGAATTAAAAAGGTGCTTTGCCATTTTTGTCTGATGGTCATGTAAAATTTATTAAATATTCTTGGTGCATATTTTTTTTTTTTTTTTTTTGTAATCAACAAAGAGCAAGACAGTTAAAACATAAAACAGAAAAAGCTTACAATAGGTGGGGATACTAATAAGAAGGGACCTAGGGACAAGAGGGGATAATTTAACATTACAGATGCATAAATCCACATCAGTCCCATTGAGGAGGGAGAAGAGTTTAGTCTCAGCATTGGCACAAGGGAAGCAGAGGGAAGAACAAGGATGAGATGAGAATATCTTTTGTATCTCAGCATTAGTGCATATCTTTTGTATCTTCTGTATAATACATTATCTATTGACTAAAAAGAAAAGTTTATTTACATGCGAGTCATTCTCCTGTTTATTCCAATCCTATATTATTTTCAAAACCATGAACCAGTTTATCAGAAATGCCATCTATATTCAGATTATATTCGCCCGGGAGGAAAAGGAAAATGGATGCGATCTGTAGGCAACAAAAAGTCAAAAACATAACATCGTCATTCGTCCGAAATTGTAATGCTAATTTACTATGTACAAACAAATACATGATGTGTAATTCAGGCCAAAAAAAAAANAAAAAAAAAAAAAACATGGTGTGTAATACAATATTAACTTTCCGGCAATAGTCTTTTTTCGTTTTTTTTGGTAGACCGGCAGCAGTCTTTCTAAATAGAAAGTCATCCTGTTTTCTATTTTGATAAACAAACATCTTTAACTGTCAGTACATGCCTCAATTTGCTAGTCCTCTCTAATAATAATAAAAAAAAATCTTTAAAAGGACTGCATTTCAATTTTCGTCGGCTCAGACAAACACTTGCAGAGATACTGAGCAAATTCAACTAATCGACTTGGATACTTCGAAGCATCAAAGCACCTGTCACTTCCCATTTGAAGCCATTATTCTTGTCTTTATTGGATCAGCTTCCCCGTTGCTAGATTGATTCATGACACTCAATACAGCATGACAGGTCTTCTCAACCGAAGACAGCGTGAAATTCTGGTTTAATTTGAAGCCCAAGCTTCTTCGTGTTGTATCCAACGTTCAAATCAGAAGATCCAGATTTGGTTGGTCATCTCTTTCTCCATCCAATCTTTTATTTCCGCAACTCAAACCTTTCTACATTAAATCATTAGCCAGAGCTCAAGATGTTAATACAATCTTAGATACACTCCAAGCAAATTGGTGGTGTTGGGCTGTTGGCTTTGGGTTGGGTACCACAAGGGAAGGAATGCCAAGCTGTATAGCCTTGATCTCGGACTTACTTAAACGATCTGTAACACTTTTATACACCCACTTGAATTGGCAGCAATAACCATGTCTGATCTCCCCTTCCAGCACACACTTGAGACGAATTGACCATTGTCATCATCAGTCTCTCTACCAGATATGGGATCCATGGACCCAAACTTGTGCGAAGTGATTGGCATGGGAAGAGATCGGTAGTAGGCATAAACCTGAAAGCAAACACAGTATCATGCAAATAACAGTTTAGTATCAAACCAATATGCTTTTAGAGAAATACCCTAACCAGACAGAACTGATTCCATCCAAGAATCTATTAATTTTACAACTAATGCGCGACAATTAATATATACCTCATTTGTTTCTGAACCACATGCTATATATCCATCAGAGACTGATAAACCCACAAAATTCTGTCAAAGCAAGAGGTCAAAGATGGGTCAGTTCGATTAAAAAAAAGAGATATTTGTCTGGTATGCTTCCTTTATGAGTTGTTTGTCACAGCTGTGAACTTGAAAATTTTGGGCAAAGAAATCTGGAGTTCATGAAAATATAAATATTCAAACCATCAACGAGATTATGATGATCCATCTAACACTAAAAAAGAATGTAAATTTATTGAATTATTTTAAAAGAAATCAAGAATGCTGTGACAAGCAGACAATCAAAGGTGTCAGAACATAAATAATAGCCAATGTAATAAAATTTAGATCAAACCTTCTCATTAGTATGTCCTGAAAGGGTTAAGCTGCAAGCGTTAGGGGATGGAACCACAGAAGAGGTTTTGTTGAGATCCCAAATCTTTAACGTATTATCAGTAGAAGCAGAAACTAGTGTTCCAGAATCTAAGAATTTTACATAGCTTACAGCTTTATCATGGCCAACCAACATACACCAAGGACTTCTTAGATTGCGAAGATCATAGCAATAGGTTGTGTAATCCGCAGAACCAAAGGCCAGCAAATGAGAGGAATGAGCAGAGAATTGAACACAGCAGACATTAGCAAGATTCCTGATGGTTCCTAAACAGTTTTTCTACACAAGGAATTTGAATTGTATCAGTTCATTCTTTAATTAGTAGCTTAAGCTCAATGAAGTGGAAATGTGATTCAAAATTTGTCCATACAATGTAGAAACTCATTATCATTCAATCAGTTCACCGCATGATACATCTTGTCATACTAATCAATGTACAGAAAAAGAGCCCAAATCTTTAACAAGCTAGCATTCACTATACTCTTGCAAAAAAAAAAAGGCTTCCAATAACTTCTTGATATGGAAAAAAGAAATTTTGTGTGATTTTTTTTTTTTAAATTCCTCTCTCTGAGGGGGAAATTTTGTAAAACTTGGATTTGATGCTTGTGATATGATAAATAGAGACAGCCAATTTTCTGATTTTCACATAGTGTTTCAGGCCTCAGGGTCACAAAAACTGAGAAAACAACAATCAATTATGGTGTAACCCTAATTTCTTTAATTACTGATTATTTGTCAAGCAGAACCTGTGCGTCCACAGCCTTACATGCAGCCATAAGTGTGCTTGTGTGCCTGTGTGTGAAAGGAAGCTTACCTCACTGATGCTCCACAACTTGACAGAACAATCATCACTTCCACTGGCAAGTTTTGTTGGGCATACTGGAGAAAAATCAACAGACCAAGCCCTCTTTCCGTGTTCAGTGTACTCAGAGAATTCTTGACCTGTAGTAGCATCCCATAACTGCAAATGCATTCAAGTGCACAATTAAGTAAGTTCCCAAGACTTTCTTTTGTGGGGGAGACAGAGGAAAAAGGGGATCACCAAAAGAGAAAAAAATAAAACAAAAGAAGAGTTATTTTAATTTGCAAATATCAGTTAATGAAATGTTAATGCCTATAAGAATACATGTGTTTCTTCATCTGCATGCACACACGATTTTATTTAAAAACTGACTGTTTGGGTCTCTTTTTTATTTCTGCTTATCAACCGAAGCAACCCTGTTATATATAATATTTGTGAAGAAAACAATGGCTGTTCTCATGCAATTTGTATCAAGTACCAGTTTCGATGATTCCTAGAGTACTAGATGAACCAGGTTAAGAAATCAATCCCATAAACGAAATATATAGATATCTAACTTCAGATTGAATAGATAATCTGATAAGCAAGTTAGAGTCAGGGAAACCAATATCCAAAAGCCAAGATACAAACAATGTACTAATTAGCTTATGTTAGGTTCCAAAGAAGACCCACAAATCTTTGAGAAAATTAATAGTGTTTCTCCATTTCGAAGCAATTTAGGCCTATATATAAAAAGTGAATAACTGCATAGACTGTCAGATAAATTATTGCATTTTGGTCAGAGCTGCATGTATTTCACGTAAGTAACAAATGGGTACACCAAAGAATGCTTTTCAGTGATAAAACAATAATTCAAATGGTGTCTCATATGAAAGATATACAAACCTTAACTACACCATCATAGTCTGTGGAGGCTAAATAGTTCTTAATATAGCTATTCCAGCAAACACAACTCAGCTTTGATTTGTTCGACAACTCAGCTACTGGATAATGAATATCAACAGAGTCATTGAACAGTGAATTAAACTCAAAAATCTTTATTTTTTTTGATACTCCAGCAGCAGCAAAGAAATCTTCATCTCGGTCAAAGCTCAGAGAGCAGATTACATTAGCAGGATTGTTAAAATCTGCATTTCTTAGTACGCCCCTGACTTCAAACTTGCTATAACGGGCATACTTGCACAAACCATCAAAAAAGATACCCATAGGATCTATGTTTCCAAGTTTTTCTTCATCTTTTGGAGCCACACAGTCGTTCTCACGATTTCTTAATAAATATTTATCTGGGTGAGTTGCAGAACCTGTTTCAGGAATCTGAATCTTGGATCTCATGGAAAAGTAAGCACTTTCAAGCTGGGATATGTTTTTCATCAATCTAAATTCATTCCCATTACAGTTTGGAAGCAATGAGGGCACCATTTCTAAATGCAAAGGTTCTTTGTTAAGAGGCATAATCTCTTTTAGACAACTTGGTTCATTCTGCAAGCCAGATGGAACCAAGGATTTTCTTGAGCCGTGCCTTCTCTCCATCTCTTCAATATCTGATTCCAAGCATCTGATTTCACCAACCAATTTGGAGGCATTGTTCTGCTTCTGCTCTTTTAATGAGATGAGGAAATGCAACAATATCTCTGATTCTGCATCCTCCTGATCAATACTTGATGATATATCCTCACTATAAACCTCCTGCAATCCATTCATTACTTCAGATTGCAGGATTTCCCTGTTGAGCAACAGGCTGTAAGTTTGCAAGATTATAATAGTGTAGTTCAGATTAAGTTCCACAATTAAACGACTAGCAGCATATTTAACTAACTTTTGCTACATCTGTAGGCAATACCAAAAGAGTATGCCATCTTCCATAGACAGCTAGTGTTAGTTTGGCCCCTAAAGTTTAAAAAAATTATAAGTCCTCTGAAGATTAATTTGTCTTTAATATCATCCCCATATTAAACCCACTAGTAGATAATTAATATAGATGGGCAACATGAACTAACATAAAGCTGATAAAGTTATCAAGTGTCCAACTTATAAAGCACCATACCGCTTAGCAAAGCCACAACACAGTTACTATTTTGGTACCCTATCATAGCATGTTTGAAAGACTAGGCATTTAATGGCCATAAGTCCATAATAGCTTCATGTAACAGAACAACCATAGTGGATTTAAACTTTGGAGGACGATATTGATGACAAAATGCTCTTCAGAGGACTGAAATGAGATATTTAAACTTTGGAGGACTAGACTGAAGCAAAATGTATGTTTCAAGGACTGAAGTATCAATCAACTTTAAGAGAATTTTAATTGTAACATAACATTTAGAGCGGGAGAGAGAGGGCGAAGGAAAAGATTCTGTTGAAGTGAATCTGATAATAATTATGATAAGACAAGATAGCATTACCTTGTTGTTGGGCGTGACGATGGTTCAGGATGCAGCAACCAAAGACAAAATCCAGCTTCCTTGGGATTTTCAGATAGGAAACTTGGAGGAAGAATTCTATGATGAAGATCTGACATGGCCGCAATATGCTCTCCTTCAGAGTCAAAATGGCCAAGTAACTGAAATAATAAACGACCTAAAATTTATCAGTTGACAACTTGAATGTTCACTTCAACTTTTTTTTTTGCCAAAGAATGTTCACTTAAACTATCAAACTATTTCAGTGAGCTCGACTAAGATACAATGTAGTAATTCGAAAAGGCCTTTCAGAAGTCAAACCAAGATGCTTTCAGTTATACCCATTATTTAACTGGAATAGTTGAAAAGATTTGAAATAATTCCCTCACATTTTGGTTCCCTCAAAAATGAGGCAGTGACATCAGTATGCAAAAAGTGAATATGAATAAAAATCATTACGAGATTGGGATTGCAATGCAACACATCTTAGTTAGTGATAAGTATTAAGTCCAGCTTCCATCATCCATAGTAGCAACTGTTTGACACAGAAGAAAACAGAAAAGGAGACACTATAGACAAGGACGGTCTCACAAACACACTAACAGAAAATGCCTATGGGTATAATGTCATTAAACTACAGTTGTTTCCTGCACTGTGTAAGCTCTCTGTAACCATCTTCTAAAATTGTTATGTCAAAAGGATGGAATATGCATTGGCTTTTTCTCATTTGGGTGCTTGCCACATTCACTAAGTTGGGAACCTCATGACTGACCATTTGGGAAGTTGCACTCAAACGGGGGTTTAATCATTAGTAGCACTAAAACCAACTAATTTCTGTTTTGTATTTGACTTTATGAGAAAAGCTGGGTTTTTCGAAGAAAAGTAACAAACTATCCCAATGGGAGCAATCAAGACCATTGGTATTATTTATTCATTCTTCCACAAGTGAGTGAGTTGATAAATAATACAATTACTGCATAAAATGAAACTTCAGAGAGCTGCTTATATTGCTAACTCAATACTCACACCAAGGATAGATTCAAAATTAAGGTAGATGTAAACTGTCTCATTGATGCAACGGACATTTAACATCGATGAGGTGACAAGGTTGTAACATAAGTTTGCGTGATATTTTGGGGAGGGGTGTTAGCCTACAGAAATAAAAATTAAAAGAACTCTAATTTATTATAAATAAAATCAGAAATAGCAGTAAAGCATAAGAGCAGCTTCCTAATATCTGTACTTCGTATTTGGAAAGAGAAGGAAATTGTTATTATTAAAAAATAAGTATTATAGAAGAGCACAAGGAAATTGCATCTGAATAATGAAAGAGGATGTCACCAACTTGAATACACACCTCAAAGAGAAGGACACCGAGACAAAAGATATTTGACGATCTAGTGCAACCTCCCTCGGGGCTTGTATACCATGTGTCTTCCAGTCTTTCAGTTATAGAAATCAACTGCAAATGGCCTTCATTAGATATACAAGGGGTGCCATACATTCTCTGAATACCATGTTTAGAAAGTTGGACATCTTCCTCGTATTTGTTGCTATCTTGTGATCCAACTGCATTGACTTTAATATCACTAGTAGTTTGAAAATATAAGTCAGCTCTTGGAAGAAACTGATTCCAACGCCTAGCAACTGTCAGATTCTCATGAAATTTTTGTTTCTTTGACCTCATATCACAAGATGGATAAAATACCTGCTCTGCCACCCTTTTTCCAACCAAAGACTCCTCTAAAGGAAGAACTTCAGAATTCACAACATTACCTGATATCTGCTTGTGAATAGGCAACCCAAGGTACATGATCTGGTTTGATGGGAGCAATTTGATATAAGATGGGCGCAGGTTATGCAATGCAACTTCTTGTGAGTGAAAGCTATCAACCAGATCAACAATCTTTCTGAATATATACAACCGTTCAGCTTTGCTTACATTTTGGTTCCCAACTTTCAACCATTCTCTTAAAGTCACACCACTGCCGTCAGACCCTTTAGATCTTGGCACAACAGAACTATAAGAAGACGACTTGTCAGTTTTGGAACCAAAGCTCAGTGATACATTAGAGTCCACCTTATTAGTACCAATGCAAACCTTCATCTGATTCTGGTCTCCAGAGTCAACATGAAAACCATCAGAAGATGTATTTCTACATACAATACCCTTACCTTTCAATGTATGCTTAACAAAATACTCAGAAAATCCTGACTTGGATATAATCTTTGTTCTTATTCCTTCATGAACAACACCTGCACCCTGTTTATTTTCCGCAGTTGTCACGTGTTCCATTACATTGCTCTGATCATCACTGAGCGGTTTTTTAGCTAACAATTCTTGGGAAGATGCAGACCCAATATCTCCGCAGGTATCAGATGTAGCCTGAACATGTTTTCCATACCCTGTGTGACTTAGTGAATTTCCCGCTCCTAAATCTCTACTTAGCGGATAAAGATGCCGCCATTGGTTCTGCCTATTATAAACTCTCTCTCTACTGTTTGATGTACCAATATCTAAGCTTGAGCCATTGTAACTTTTCACTGTTAGTTCTTCGACAATGAAACCACCATCATCCAGAAAAAAGCCAGGTTGTGGATGCTCTGATGTTGTTACTGGGTTGACTGTTTCAACTACATTTTTACCCTGTCGTATGTCATCATATTCCTGAGGTGGGCTATGGGAGTAGTCGTTTTCCGCAGGAATCAGAATTTCTTGGGGTTTCAGCAATCTGCGGCTTTCGGGTTTTAATGAATACTCATCCTCTTTACTTTGATGTTGTGCACCCTCAACCACCTCCAATGATGTTACTTCATCAACCACTTCTTCGTTCATGTTGTAAAACTGACTTCATTCAAGTTGCATAACCACTGGCACGAAGTGAGCAAGTACCACATAAACTACTCATATACTACAGCTGGTTTTCCTCAGAGCAACTTTCAAGTTTTGGAAAGCATAAATTGAAAAGGAACCTTCAAAAATAATAAGAAATTAGATATTAGTATTACAATAACATACACCCAAGGAAAAAAGGTAAAAACATGCAATTTTGCAGGACTGATGAATGAAATCGAGGCAAAGATAAAAGCAACTCTTGGAAGAGAATGCATTCAATGAAACATTTTAGCGGTGATAAAACCTAATAAGTAATTGCCCATAATATATACAAGGTGAATTGACGATTAATCAAATAATAACCACACCAAATCATGAAATCCGCTGTATTACATATTATGCTATGAACAAGAGATTGCAATCTTAACAAATTAAAAATTAAGAAAGAAGCAGAGAAAACAAAACAAATAAAAATATTCTGCCAGTCAGATTTTTCTTTTTCTTTTTTTTGTAAAGGAAGCAGAGGGGACAGAAAGGAGAACGTGAGAGAAAGAAAAGAAGAACGTACTCAGAAGAAGACGATACTGTGCGCAAAATTAGGAGGCCTTTCGGCATAGAAAGGGAAGGCCTGAATGAATGAAGAGATATCAAGGAAAAGAAAGAAGAGGATCTATTTGCTTTGCTTCTGTGAGTTGAGCAATAAGCAATAGTACGGTGAGCAAACCCAGAAACCGAATGAAGATAACGGCAAGGGCCGGGCTCCGAAATTGTGTTCGATCCGACCGCATGAAATCGTCATCTTAACTTTTAAGAGCCTGTTTGGATAGGCTTTTCTGATCTAAAAAGTACTTTTTTTTAATTAAAAAAGGTCTTTTATAAACATAAAATTTTGTTTAGGTAAATTTTTAAGAAAAATGAGAAGTTACAAAAACAGTTAAAATATAGCTTTTTTTAAGAAGTTGAATTTTGTAGATTCTACTTAAAGCACTTGCAAAAGCTATTCTTTTGGTTCATTTTATTAATTAAAAGTACTTTTGTCATTTTATATCCAAACAACTTTGATAATTAAAAATACTAATGCTTCACTCAAAAGACCTTATAAAAAAAAATTTGATAAATAAAGTTCTTTTTTCATAAGCTTATCCAAACGGGCTCTAAATGTGATAATACCGTTCGCGTATTACTGTAATGTAAAAGCACCGTGAATTTTCTCTTATTACCAACAAATAACACGTGATTTTCAATCACAAAACAAAACCCAAAAGAAAAATATTGCCATTATCTGAGTTCCTTGTAATGTTTATGAAGAATTTCTCAAATCACTTCTAAAAACTTTACAAATATTAATCTCTGCTTCTGTCTAGCTCAATTAATAAAGAAGTTACACATTTTAATTCATTTGATTCAAGTTAATTTTTAAATTTTAAAACAGCTATTGTTAATACTCAATAGTTTGTCAGTTTTAATAATTTTGTTAATAACATTTTTTTTCCATTAATGACACTCTTTTTGGAGGAAAACTGGTGAAATATTGGAATTCCAAACACACCCTTAGGAACTTTGCCTAAGAAAGTACTACGTCTCGAACCCATAAGCTTTGGAATGTTCATTAAGATCTATCCACAAAGCTATGAGCAAGTGTAGTGAAAACTGGTGAAATATGTAGTAACACTATTTTGTATAATTGAAACTCATAAACATCACTACATCAGCAACTAGTGAACTTAATCTATGTTAATATTATTTTTAAATTATTAGATATCATAAGATCAATGAATAATCATTTTAACTATATTCTAAAATTTATTTTAATATCAAATATTTAATTATAATTATAATTAAATTTTAAATTTTAACTTTTTAATTTATTACATATTATTTATATTTGACATAGCATGAGTCTAATTACTCTAAAAATTAGTCAATATATTTTGTCATTCATTGTGGGGTAAAATCTTTTGCTATCCAAATTTTGTGTTGATCATATTGTATATAGAATTCTTCAATTTTAGAAAATGCATCTTTTGGGTCAGAACTCGGAAAAGCAAGAGTCCAGATTTTACAAACTACACAACAACACACTACAGTTAAAAAGAGCAATTTTAACTTAAAAGCAGTTTTATGTACCCAAAAATAACTTAAAAGCAGTTTATTTGATGTTTGACCTGCTTTGTTTTGTTTACAAAGATTATTTTACATAGAAAGTTGATGAGAAGGAATGATTGTTGTAGTTTTATCTTTTCATGTTAGCATTTTATTTTCCTTTTGTTTTTACTCATTCACGTGGCACCTAATAGGGGCCACTATCTGGTTAGTGAATAGTGATATTTCCATTTCGTGTTTTCCTCACTGGTCAAAGCCAAAGATCGTACTACTATAGTATCGATGTGTAAACTTTCATGGATGATCTTATTCCACGTCATTACGGGGCCCAACAATAAATAAATAGCTCTAACGCGCAGTCCTCGTATTTCCTTTATTTTTTCCTTCCCTTAAAGGAAGGGATTGAATCCCTAACACTGACAGATTAAAAAAGTAAGCGATAAAGAGGAAACAAAACCAAAGAAACCATAGGCATCAGTTTGTGAGCTCTGTATTCAACCCCTCGGCCATATTTGATTGATATTTTAAAGAATTACCCTTTAAAAATGCGCAGGAGGAAAGAAAACTAATAGCACATGCAAATTCGTTCTTGCTTCTCAAACATAACACCGAATTCTGGCTTCTACACATGACACGACAACTTTCTAATGGCCACATACAACAAATTCGGGAGGTTTGTCCCCTTCCCCTTTTCGAAGAAAGAAAAGTATACACATACTTAGTCAAATCAATTACCATCCGAAACATTTGAAAAGGCAAGGCTATAATATTCAGTAAAGCTCATTACAAGTATCAATCATGGGTCTACCAAGGAAGGAAAAGAAAAAAATTATGGGCATGTTTACCAAAGTCATCAAGTGCATCTCCTCACGTCTAGTTATCGTCACGGTAAAAAATCATATACCTAGATGTGCTGTGTAATTTAGTCTGTAGTTGAGCTACAATAAGATCTTGAAACTTTTGCAGTGAATTAAAAGCCTACGTATACTCTCTGCAAATAACAATTCTGCTAGAAAATGACCACAAAAGCTCAAAGAATTGCCTACTATGTTCTTCAATCAGATATTCTAAACTCAACTCCAAGTATGTCTTTCGCTACCTCGTATGTCACAAAGGCAATAGCTATGGATGGAACCACCTAAAAACAATAAGAACACAATCTAAATGCTTCCATGTAATATAAATTCAATCCATAGCCTTTGTCATGCTAAATGCTTTCCCGAAAAATATCGTCCTTTTTAAACAAACCCACCATAACATAAAATACAAGGCTATTTCCTACCCCCCCATCAAAATTTAGATATATATACTGTATAAAATAAAACAAAAAGGTGCAACAAGAAATTTAGGACTGAGCCCTGCTCAATAGGAGGAAATGACATAATCGAAAGAGCAGGACAATATAAAGTGGCCTGATATATCAACTGACCTTTACCGAATTGGGAATAATGCCCTTGTATAATGCCCCAAAGCCCTCATGCTGCACGGTTTTTCTGAAAGCATCAATCATGCCAGAATACTGAAGAGGAGCTTTGCTCTTTCCATTACCACTCACAACTGAAGCAGCATCTTTCCAACCAACCATCTGCATTCTTCGCCGAATCACATCAAGTGGATATGCCACTGTCTGTCCAACAGCTCCAGCTGCAGCACCACATGCAAGCCTTGTGGTCACGCCTAACTCAGAGTCTTGAACTATTCCAAGAGGTTTCGTTTGAATCAGCCAGTCTTTCAGACTTTCATATACAGAAAAATTAAGACCAACATATGGTATCTGCAGAATGCACAGGAAATAATAAATTTTATGGTATTTCTTATAAAAGTTAAACAGGAAAGCTTTAAATTCAAATGCAGGAAACACAGAATTGAAAATTAGAAAAAAGACTAAATTGTGTGTTTTTTAATTCTTTCAAGTAAATATTATAACAAATGGGAGCTTTGTAAGACCAAACAATCATATGATGTGGTTCTTCATTAATTATTTTAAATATAGCTGAATAACCAAATTATGTGTTTTTTTAATTCTTTCAAGTAAATATTATAACAAATGGAAGCTTTGGATAAGTTTCCCCAGAACATTTGCTTCAACACTGATTTGATTCATTGCAGGCCTCTTTACAGAAGTTGATTCCAGCATGTATATTTGAAGAATTTTAGGGAAATCAAATCCCAACAAACATGCAAGACCATCACACGAAAATGAGAATGTCAGAATCAGAAGAAAGTTGAACACAAAAAAATCAAAAGTTGTTTGCTTACAACTCCAATTACTGAAGGTAACCATCCTTTGTACAAAGCCCGAGGGCCTTCTTCCCGGAAGACTGTTGAAAGAGCATGAAAAATTCCTCTGTATTGACTAGGAGACTTCTCCGTCTACAGAGATATAGAAAAAAAATTAAACTTTCAAATCAAGGGAAACATTTCAATAAAACATGGCATCCACCTTCCACAATACATCTAGAAGCAAGCCCAAATAAATCAAAATTCCAAAATAAAATTTTTAGAACAATACCTGGACAGTTAGCCGTCCCCGTACCATGTCCATAGGGTAAGTTGCAGACATGGCAATGATTCCAGCGCATGCACCAGCTCCAAGACGTAAAAGAGGAGTGAGCTGAGCTTCTTCTGCACAAAAATAGATGGAAAATATGAAAAAAACCACATAAACCAGAGTCAGTGACAACATCAAAGCCCACATGATTGAAAAGAGAAGGAAAATATATTTGTTACAGATCTGAGATAAATACTATATACCGTCAGATTATTCAACCACAATTTTAAATATAGAATTTGTCAAGAAGATTCAAACCCTTATAACAGTAGGCTAACAGAAAGAAGAACAAATCAATTATCAACTAAGTGAATTATTCTCATGGCCAAACCTCTTTGATTAAAAAAGAAGTACTAGTGTAGTCCCCTACCTAGTTTTGCTACAAAAGATTCAAATCCTTACAGTAGGAACAATCTACATCTGTTTGTTATATTAGACTATCTAATCCAATTCTCAACAATATTCAGATGCATAACAGAGTGACTTAAGGAAAAGAGGGAGGTCCTGTAGGTTGTACCATTTCCAGGTTGCTGACGGTACAGCCACAAAATACCCCTGCATTCATATATAGTGAAAAAAGGGAAGAAAACTGAAAATCAATACGTATTTAAAAGGATGAGATACATGACTCTTAATACTACCAACACAGCTGTCAACGAATTCTGGGAGAACAATATGTGAAAACATAAAACAAAGAGCAGAAAATAAAAGTGAAGAAGCAATACTTGGATGCTTCCTCGTAGCTAAAGAATTTCACTGCTGAATTTGGGACAATACGAGCACAGTTGGTCCCATTTCCTTTAAACATTCCCTTGAACCCCTCAGTTTTCCATATATGCTTTAAGCCTTGAATTGTTCCATTGTATTCAATACTGTGGGGATTCTGAACCTGCATTTTCAAAAAGCAATTATGTCTCATGAACTGAACAGAAAATTGTACAAGGTTCACACCTTCACAACCCCCTGCGGACAAAAACTCCCACTTAAATTACAAATAAGCATTTCTCTTCAGTATATAACACTAATACTCATAGCCAATTAACCATAGCTTAATATGCTACAGGAAGCATACTATCTAAATGTAATATAACTCTCTTACGGGATGAGGGAGGAGAATGATTAATAGTAAAAAGATAAAAGTAGCAGCATAAAGGTTGATGAGAACTACCTGCAGCAAAATCTTTATTCTCTCCAAAGGAGCCACAGCTGTTCGTGACCTATGGAAGAAAGTAAAGCATAACGCTTGTTTTAGCATAATGCAATATGGAGATTACATCTCAGGAATGCGCAAGGTTAGGAGAAATTTGCCTGATTAATGCCAAGAAAAGCTGTATCTAGTTTTATGATGTCAGTGAATATGTGCCACTAGCTCTAACATCATAGGGAAACCTCATTCACAAGTACAAGAACAGAGACCATTCAAATATGACATGGGATTCTTGAAAATCAAGGCATTACAAAGAAAGAGTCTTATTATGAGGATAGTAATATACTATTACTAGGTCTAGGTGTAATGACTCTGTCTCTCGCTGTGAGTGGCAAATTATGTAGATTACCTTTCACTTTACATAATAATAGAGTTCTTGTACTTGGTGTTTGATGATGGAATATCTCTGGTCACCAATAGTAGTTGAATTTGAACACCAAAATAGCTCAACCATTAACCTTATATGCGTTGCAAAAATTTATTCCATAAACACCGAGACAAGATTAAGTGTGAGACCAATACGAAATGCAAAATATACAGCTAATGGAACAAATTTTTAATAGAAAACACAAAGCTTAAACCTAGTGTATTTGATCACAGAGTAGCAATTTTACGATGCCGCACATGCAGACTGCAGAGTAACATAAGTAGTTTGTTAAAGAAAATTAAATAACACCACATAGGATGAAAGAAAATCAAGAAAATAAACGGAAAGATAGATATCGGCCACACATTTGCAAGAAGAACTAAAAAGAAAATACAAACTACAAAAATGGGACAAGTAAGAACAGGGAAAGAATAAACAGACGAAACGCAAAACCAAATGCATCATCCTGAGCAGAACAAGGAGAGTCGCATATAATAAAAGCAACAATAAGGACGAGACGTAATACAAGCAAATTACGACATCCACCAGAAAAAAAAAAAAAAAAACTCAAAGAAGAGAAACTCACACTCCACCGGCGATTCCTCCTGCGGCAAGAGACTTGCAGATACTGAAAAATCTCGTTTCATCGGCTCGATTCACGATTGTGGAAGCCATAGACTCACTGGTCTTTCCGACCCTATCTTCAGACGCCATTGAAACCTAGAGGACTAACTTCGCTGGAAACTTAGGAGTCAGCCTCAAAAACTAACTCCTCGGCTCCTCCAGGTTTTGAGTTTCGACGACGAGAATGAGATGCGAGGGCGGGTTCGCTTTAAAAAGGCGGGCTGTAAGAGATGAAGCGAACAAACGGAAATAAAACTAGTACTACAAAATGAATTTTCCCATTTCTCTATATATTATTCTTGAAAAGAATAACTGCATTAAAAAATAAAAATACAAATAACTCACTCTATTTTGGAATTAACTTGTGTAATTTATTCTCTTCAAGTCTACAAAGCATAGACTTATTTGGCCAAAAAAAAAAGTCTACCAAGCATAGACACTTCATTTTGAGGGTATGTCACCGTTTCGGACACGTATCTATATCTAGCACTTGTACGAAACTTATACGATACATATTCATAAGTTTCAGAAATATAAAATTAAATTTTTTTCGTAACTTTAACATGACAAACAATATAAAATAATGATACATATGACATATATTATGAATAAATATTGTAATTTTTAAAGTTTTCATCAAAATTTATGAATTTTTAATTATTTATATATATAAATATACACCGTGTCGTGTCATGCAATTGTAAGAATTTAGCATGTCCTCTTTATTTTCTAAGAAGTCTATTTTCTTAGTTTGGTTAATATGGCCAAGTCTTTAAATATGTCAATAGAGGATAAAAGTATATCAAGTGAAACTACAATTCCACAAAGCCAATCCCACAATTCCGGTCCTAATCTTATTAAAATTTTAAAGGTGTCTTTGAATTGGGAATTAAGGAGAAAAAAAAAGAGAAGGAAGGGACAAGTCAATTGTCCCATGATCGGGCCCAAATGTAAGGTCAAGTCATAATGAAACCATGGCGCTGGACATCTGCTCTACTACAGGTTAAGGAAATAGAATTGTGCCTTTGCTAATAGCTAGCTTTTGACCCAGTAATAAACGTTTGATCCTAACAATCATGATGTATACCAAAATTTTATGAACTCTATAAACACATTATGTGTTTGAAAGAGGTTCCAAGAAAGGAATGGAATAGAGCGAAAGGGACAAAATACATTTAAGGGTAAAATGCAGTTTAGTACCATGTGGTTAGGGGCGGTTTCACTTTGGTACCTTGAAAGAAAATTTGTGCATTTTGGTGCCCTGTGGTTTGTTTCGTTAGCTAATTGGTCCCCTGTGCTTTATTTCTGTCTGCATTTGACAGAAAACAAGCACGTGAGAGGTACGTGGCTTGTTTAAATACTAAAAACCTTCCATTTTCGCCATTTGAAACCCTAACTCACCTCATTCCTCCGAAATCTCTAAAATTTCCACCTAAACTCTAATCTCAAACGCACAAATTCCGCCGAAACCCAACAAATTCGACGACAGATTACACTCAAAGGCTCGACAGATTCGATGACGACGATGAAAGACTGACTTGTGCGCAATACTCATAGGAGGAGGCAAACTGATTTTGCAAACTGATACTCAAACTAATTTTGCAACGAGGAGGCACCGATTTTAAGGGTTAGTTTGTTTAATGTTTGCATATGTGTGTTTGGGCCGATGGGTATAATATATGAGTTAAAGGTTATTTTGGTGATATTGGATTTTTTCTTTCTGTTGTTGCTACTATTTATGAGTTAAAATGAAATAGAGTGATAGTTTAATGATTGTACAAATATTTGCTACTATAGGAATTGTGATACGTGTTACCCAATCTTTAAAACCAATTTATGTCTCACCTTTTAGGATTGTAAGTTTTGCTGGTAGCTTTTCTAAAGTGTTTGAATGAATAGGTGTCATGTATTTTATCATATAGGATAATTCACCTAACAGGCTAACACTTTTCTCTTATTACTGTCTCTCATTTACATAACACATAGTTTCTGGAATATATATATATATATATATATGTTGTAATTTCTATTTTGAGGTTGATTTTCTAATATATATCAGTAATATGTCATATCCTTTCTGTTAGTAATTGGGAATGTTTTAGGGATTGTCTAACAGGAAACCATAACAATCACTTTGATGTGCAACTTGTGTTGTGATTTCAATAGTTAACTTCTAGGTTCACTTCAATTCTCAAATTGATTAATGGCTCATTCAGCCGAACCATCCTCATCCTTGAGCTTTAATTCATCTCCCCTTACATCAAATGGCCTAGTTAGCCACAATATATGCTCTTCTTATTGTTATGATCCTGGACCTAACCTTGAAGCTATCAGTTTGAGTAAGCTTGGCTCTAATTTAGAGCATCTTTTGGTTGATACTGATTGTGATTACAGTGACACTGATGTCATTGCTGAAAGCTTTTCAGTTGGTGTTTCCTTTTGAATTTCAGTTTGAGTAACCTTCAACATATGCTCTTTTCCTTTGAATTTAATAATGGAAATATTATGGCTGTTTTCTATTAATTTTATATTATCTCTTTTTTTAATTTTGATATTTTCTGTTGCATTTCATTTCAGACCATGGCTTCTTGGTATCAATCAACTAGGCATGGAAATTCAAGCTCAAGTTCAGCTCCAGAGTCAAGCATAGGCAGAGAAATTAGCTCAGTTGCTTCGACTAAATTGAGGGGAGCAGGACAAGGAAGAGGCAAGGGTGAACTGATATCATCCCAACCTACCACAAGAAGCACACCCTTGGCAGCAACCATAAGACCTCTAACTCGCAGCCAAAGTCTATTAAGGAGTGTCCTCTGACTCGCAGCCAAAGTCCTATGAAGAAGAAGAAGAACTCAATAATTGAAGATGAAGCTTGTTCTAGATGGGAATGTTTTTTATTGATTAATAGATTCTCAAATTGGGCAATGTGTAATCCTTATATGGGCAATGTTGGGCAATGTGTAATCCTGATTCTACTGATTAATGAGAATCTATTAGACACATTTGGTATTGCAATGAATTTTGTTGTTTTTATTGGTTAGTGTTATGGATGAGTTGGGAAATATATGGATGAAGGTATTTACTATTTGGAATTGATGTTTCCAATATTATCTAATCCTTAAGAAGTTAATAGATGAAGGTATTAAAGATGCATATTTGATCAACCAACAACAAAAAAAAGATGCATATCATCCAGATTCTGGTTTAAAATAATATCAAAACATGAAAAGCAAGAAAGACAAAAAAGAAGAGGCATATCAATTCAATTATTTTTTAGCAGAACATGAACCACTTATTGACATTAGTTTCCTATTTTAATGTAGTGTATTAATTTTGTAAGCAAGTGATTAAGGGGAAGGAGGAAGGTATCATTAGAAACCCCACCCACATAGAAATATAACAAGGAGAAACAACAAAGTATAGGTTTCCAGCTTGTGACCAAGAAAACCTGTTGCTTCTTCTGCTTCTCTTTACCCTTAATCAATATGAAGACAAGCTTGAAAAAGTATCAATTTAAACCAAATAAAAATTTCCAGCCACCAAAACCACATGAAAAAGCATGAAATGGGAACCAAACCAGAATCAACTTCAATATATGATCCTTAAACATTGATGCATCTAATAAAGATGCATATCATCCATAAATCAACAAACAAAGTAGTCCCAAAATATTGTTGTTTCCATCAACCAAAAAACAAAAAGATACTAAATTAACAACTCATAGACAATCTTTCATCAAACAAGCTACAAAAAAATTCCCATCTAGGACAAGCTTCATCTTCATCTTCAATTATTGAGCTTGTTCTTCTTCATAGGACTTTGGCTACGAGTCAGAGGTCTTGTGGTTGCTGCCAAGGGTGTGCTTCGTGTGGTAGGTTGGGATGATATTAGTTCACCCTCGCCTCTTCCTTGTCTTGCTCCCCTCAATTTAGTTGAAGCAACTAAGCTAATTTCCCTGCCTATGCTTGATTCTGGATCTAAACTTGAGCTTGAATTTCCATGCGTAGTTGACTAATACCAAGAAGCCATGGTCTGAAATGAAATGCAACAGAAAATATCAGAATTAAAAAAAAAAGAGACAATGTAAAATTACTAGAAAACAGCCATAGTATTTCTATAATTAAATTCAAAGGCAAAGAAACTAATGGCAACCGTTCTTTGTACAATCATTAAATTTTGCTATTTCAAAAGTTTAATAATTATTTGTCTCCAAAAAGCATATCAAATTAGAAATTAATGATAGAGTTTCAAGAAACTTGCTATTAGATATATTCATGCGCTATATATTATATCCAAATCAGTCTCACCGTTAAAAAAGTTTCGTAATATTATTCTATCAAATATCTATCTTAACGGTGAGACTGATAATGCATATTCAAGCAAAACAGACATTTTCATTCAATTATAGTCGAATATAGCAGAAATCGATCAGTTAGATATATTCATGCGCTATATATTATACCCATCGGCCCAAACACACACACATATGCAAACATTAAACAAACTAACCTTTAAAATTGGTGCCTCCTCGTTGCAAAATTAGTTTGCGTATCTGTCGTCGAACCAGTTTGAGAATCGCGCGCGAGTCAGTCTTTCATCGTCGTCGTCGAATCTGTCATGCGTTTGAGTGTAAAGCGTTTCAGATTAGGATTTCGGTGGAAATTTGTTGGATTTTGGTGGAATGTGTGCATTTGAGAGTATGATTCCGGTGGAAATTTGGGGGATTTTGGTGGAATGCGGCGACTTAGGGTTTCAAATGGCAGGATGATTTTGGTATTTAAACCAGCCACGTGCCTCTCACATCTTGTTTTCCGTCAAATTCGTTGACGGAGCAAACCACGAGGCACCAAAATGCAAAAATGTTTCTTTCAGGGTACCAAAGTGAAACCGCCTCTAACCACAGAATACCAAACTGCATTTTACCCTACATTTATTAAGAATGAAGTGGAATGGAAAAGGAGGGACTCCCAAGCCCTCCTTATCCATCAAAAACTTGTTTTTATGGCACCCCAATTTAGAGGGCCAAGGGAGAAATAGACTCATTTATACATGTATTCATTCATTTCATCAGTAAAACTCCTAAACAACATATCTATTCATTTCATTCCACTTTATTTCATTCTATTTCATTACAGTCCATTAATGTCCACTTTTCTTCATTCTCACTAAAAGTCCCAAACATAACCTTAAAGGCCAACAAAAATTAGGATTTACATAGTAGCCATGTTAATGTATCATGCACTTACCAATATATCATAGTATCATTATCAATGATGAGGAGTGGGTTTACCCTGTGTTGAAAAATTTGAGTAATTTTAATTATTGAAGGCTTGAAGCATAAGTCACTTGTAGTTAATTATGAGAGTTGCATTTTGTTTTTTTTGGACCAAAATTATGAGTTCTTTTAATTTGATACATGTGTCACCAAAGGTGTACCCTGAATAAGAAGTCAAGCATATATCCTTTGCTTGGATTTGCAAAATGCACACGCAACCACTTTATAAATCACTAAACAAGATTCAGAATTTTGAGCCAAGAGGGCCCTTGACTCCTCGAAACGACTTGTTGCAAGTATTTTTGTCAAGTTTAAAAATTAGTTAAAGTAAAACAATTAGAAGAACTGAAGAATAAACAATGTTTTAAGGTTGGGCTCAGGAGAAGACAACATGGCTAACGAAAATATCAAAAATAATCAAATACCAAATACGAATTAGCAACAAACTAAAAGATCAAGTAAACAAAGGATTAGAACATTAGCTTATTAGCTCGCATGAAGGCGAAGCATTCCTTTTATAATACAATAATGTAAGATACCATCAACATCAAGCATTCTATTATTGATCGCACCCGTCGCTAGGTGGCCAAAAATACCGGAATTAATGCATTATAGTGGTGCAATCCGAGTCGATCTCTCGAGGAACTTTTGTGCAAAGTTTAAAAGCAACGATACCAAATTATCACTAATCGGGTGAAAGCAAAGGAAAGTTATTCTTTGACTGATTATCTATGACCTAAAACAATAATTAAATAAAGCAATAATATTTTTTGGTTTTTGACTAAAGGGATCGAATTGAAAGACAATAATAATAAATTAACGGATTAACCAAGTTGAGAAAGTACCCGACAGAACAATTGGATTAAGCAATCATCACTGCTAAAGATAAATGGAACATCTCACACAAATCATCCTAAGGTAGTCACTAATAACTCAATGACGTAGATTAACAATGTTATCTTGAAAATACCTCAAACAAAATAAGTCATAACAAGAATCGAAAACCTTCATTCAATTGATGATAAAGAAGATCAAGAAACAATATCTTTATAACAAATACCATTGTCAAAGTTATATACCTAAAATTATAACCAAACTAGTATAAACTCTAGGGTTACAATCACGATATAATTAAAGAAATAAAACCAAGTTCCTAATCAAGAATCAGAATTCACAAATAGTTCTCAAGTCCAACTAGAAATCAAGAACAATAAAGTAAAACCCTAATTCTAGTGTGAGAAAAACTCCCTAAGTGTGAAACCCTAGTTCATGCTTTGCTCCAATGCTCCTCCGGGTATGAGTGTTTAGCCGCTCATGGTTGACAGATGAATCACTTCAGAATTGGCTGCCATGATTCCACAAAAAGCTTCACGAGAAGATGAGAATGGCTAACCGAGATAAAGAATGTGTAAAATTCTCTCCAAGCAAGCGTTTCTCAAACCTATCATATATGAAATTTTCGGCCTAAACCAAGAAAATCTAGGTCAGAATCATCAAAATCGGGCTTGGGCCTATATAATTAAAATTAGCCGCAATCTCGCCGCGGGACCTGCCGCGGCTGTGCATGGCGGCGGTTTCCGCGGCGGTTTTTCCAGAAGCTTTAGTTCGTCTTGGTTTAATCCCTAACTCGTCTCCAACATCCCTGAGCCTTCCCCGAAGTATTTCAGCACTTTGGACTTCATTAAAACCTATCAAGAACATTGAGAAACTAAGTGAATTCTCAGGATAACGAGGATCTATCAAATAATAAAGATTAAACCCGAGAAAACCACACAATTAATCACAAAATAGTCCAAATAATCCTCAAACCTCAAGGCATCATATTTTATCATAAAAGGACATAAAGGCATGCAATTGAATCCCAAATGAATATAAAATGCCCTAAAATGTTACTAAAATATATGATGAAATATGGTCAGATTAGTTATTTAAACCAGTGTTGTTAAAACTGGACCGGACGTACGGTCCGACCGGTTCAACTGCCAACCAACCATTAGAACGAGTTTGTTCAACCTAAAATACCAAATTAGTAGTTAGATCGGATTGGACTGGGTTTAACCAGCCAGAGCCGTTGAACCAACAGTCCAACTGCTGAACCGGTGATCCCACCAATTTTTTTTTATTATTATTTTTTTATAATTTCACATTTTAACTTTTAAATGAAAAATTAATGAAATTGGGTCTAAAGCTCACTTAATTTATTTTATTTTATAAAAAAATTTGTTTGATTTGCATAAAATTTATTATATTTAAAAATCTATCTAGCTATATATGTGTTATGTTGTGTTTATTTTATGTCTTTGTATTATTCTTGTAACGTACTCTATTTCAGTTTAAGAAAAAAAAATAGAAATGTTGAATTATTATTTAATTTTGTATATAATGTTTATATTTTATATATAATAAAAGTAATTAATATTTATTATTTATTGCATCATCTGGTTCGGCCGATGGTTTAACCGGTTAAACCGATCACTGGTCCGAGTCATTGAACAATTTGGTCCTAACAACACTGATTTAAACAGCTAAAAGAGAGTTTATATATATATATATATATATATATATTAAACTAACATGAAGCTTTGTTGTCTTTATTTAACTGATTTAAGTGTCCTCTGCCCTACAATCTATAGACATTCACACCTCCTTTTGTGACTCAAACTTCCTGTGCACACGAGAATGCCAGCATCTTCCCTTACTTCCTTTTCCTTTTCCATTGGGGTTCCCTTTGACCACATGATTTAGATTGGAGATCTCTTGAACCCTATATTTGCTTTTTCCTTTCATATTTTTTTGGAATATTCATTTTTTTTTTCTGTAACTTTGCAATACAAGAAATTCGATAAAGGACTTGCTTGATATCTTGGCCAGGATAACAACAGCATGCATGGGGCAAAGAAGTTGAGTGCATCCCCATTGATGAGTGTCAAAAGTATTATAAAATAATTTCCTCAAATTTAGAGCAAGAAAAATTAAATTCACGACAGTTTTGCTTTGATAAGAAAAAAGAAAATTGAAAATAAAGGGATAAAATATAGAAAATGTAATTTAAATAAAATCAATTGATTCATCCAAGGTGTTGACTATCAAGTGATGAAGCTCCATCTACTGTTTAGAATTTAGATATTACCTTTTTTGCATATTGGTTGGGGACAGATTTTTTGCATTTCTTTGGGCTTTGTTTGTAACCTTTGACCCAAAACATCTACAACTACAAGTGAATGATTTGGTTTTGTGAATTCGGATGAGGCTTGAAAGTTGAAAGCAAGAGAGCTTAGCATAACATTTAATATATGGCACTAACCCTCTCTATATGTCTTTGTAAAACCCCCAAAATTGTTACCCCATCCACCTTTCTGCGCTCTTGTTCCTCTTGTCCGAATCAATATGCTCCCTTCATCCCATTGACAAGAAGCCTGCATGTCAACGTCAAGTGTTACAAGGTGATAACGGTCTCTGCCAAAAAGAGTACAGATTGTATGCAGCTTGCCTCTCCCTTTGATCCATGGGCATCTTCCATCAATTCGCATGGCATTGCTTCCCAGTTATTTGCCATTTCCCTCTTTCCCTACAATGGTTTCTTATACTACATCACCAAACCCAACTCTGCCCCCAAGCTCACCCTCTTTGGCTTCTAATTTTTTCTTGCCTTTGTTGGCGCCACAAGTTAGTTCTTCCGATTCTTTCTTCTCCCTTCTTTATTTTTCTAATGCGATTGCTTTGTTTGCATAGTATGCCATCGAGATCAATAAGGAATTTGGGTGACTTCCATTGCTTTGAGTGATTTCCATCGAGATCAATTATAAATCTGGGTAGAGGCGAATATGTAATTTCCCCTAGAATATGCTAGTTTGCTCAATCTTTACTCCAATTATTCTTACTATATCCTGTTTTCTTTTGAACTCTTACTCATTGTGGTGTTCTTTATATGTAATATTTGGTTCTTAGATTGCTGAGAGAAACCACTTATGGCAATTTATAAAATTCAAAATCCATATTCTCATTACAAATTCTTTCAGTTTTGCTCGAAATTAATTATAACTAAGCTTATTTTTCCATGCTGATCTTTGCATTCGTCTTACATTTTATAGCATCATAGCCAGTTAGCCACTACTATAATTCTTTTAGCATATGTTTTATTCTTGGTTAAGATGACAAATTTACTGGTTTCTTATATTTGGACCTTGCAACAGTGCTGATCACATAATAATGGAGCAGTACCAGCTAAAATTTATGGTAAATTCACTTTGCCCAAAGATGCATTTTTGTTCAGAATTACCGTCAGATATATGAGAATAGTCCAAGAATGTCTAAGTTATGTTTACATGACATGGCATGACAGCAAAAGTTCAATATGAAACTTCTCTGTCCAATGTAAACTGGTTACATGGTGGGCATGAGTTGCTACTTACTTTGACTAACTTGTTCATTGTGATTGAATTGAGAGAGGGCCTCCGGAGAGCAAGAAATTCGACAAAAAATGCAATCACTTCTAGTTCAAGGTTCAAAGAGAAGAAGAAAGTTTAATATTCAATGTTACAAATATATATGTACACTCTTATGTCACATGAAGCTTTCAACTTTCGGCTGAGATTTCCTCTCATCCTTAAATTTGTAACCATACTCTTAGCGCCAATGTAGTCACTTGTTTTGTGAACAAAGAGGATGTGGAGATTTATATGAATAAGCTCTCTCTGCAAACCCTCATCACTACCTGCATTTATATATTGTTTACAAATATATATAAAAAAAAAACGTGAACACTTGGCCTTGGAATGATGCTCGTAGAGCCGTTAGAATGAAATTATTGGACATTACTGAATGGACCAATTGCCTTTTCCTCGATAGGTTATTGTAATGAATAGTAAAAGAAATAAATAGTTCAACGTTCAATGCATATTCAAGGCAACACAAGGCTATTGTGAAGTTAGTAAGGGTCTCTTGTCATCCTCCAATTTGAATCTAGTTTAGTTACAAGAAGGATTTTGAAAATGAGTTAAGGAGTTGTTGACGAATGGTTTGAGAATAAATCAAATAGAACACAAGAGTTACGGAGTGAAGGGAGTGGAGGTGTTGAATTTATGAGGTTGTTGATAATGAGTATTCGATAGTAGAATTTAAGTCCAAGTTTGACTAAGAAAGGAAAGTATTCAACATAGATAGTTAAATGCTACATGTAAGTGGTTGGTTGTGCGAGCAAAAAAGTGAAGATTGAAGGAAGATAATGCCCATATTCCTTTCAATTGAGTTGCTTAACTTATTTGTGGCATATGATTGATCCTTTTAAATGCAAAGCGTGGTTAATAATTTAAAGATTAAATTATCAAATGGTTGAAATAGAGGGGAGAACAAAAATTTCAATTGAATCCAAATTTCAAATAGGAAAGAATTGTAAAAAATTGCTCATGCATTCGATGTTTATCCAATTGCAATGGCCGCAAGTCTGACATGTGTGCAACTAGCTCCTATGCTTGTCCAAAAGATAATTGCTTGGAGGTTTGTGGGGTTGGGGAAGAAGACAATTATGTTGTGTTCAATCAAAATTAAAATAAGCGATAAATATGGTTAAGCTTAAGTTGAGAAAAAGAAATAATAAAAGTAGGTAATTGGTAAAAGCTTAAAAATAGAAGCAAAAATATTGAAAGCAGTGGCATGGTTGGTAGAGCCCATTGCTCGCTTCCCCTCAAATAGATATAGAATCCCAAATTGTGTGTTTATAAAATGAGGTTGAGCTTACTATCTTCCTTAAGATTCCAAATTGAAATATTGAGAAATTAAAGTCGAAACATGGGAATGGATATGGGTAGAGTCAAGGCTTGGTTGACCTTGAGCGTGTTGTTGTTGTTATTGACATTCTCATCTGGCCGTAGTCCCCTGAATGAGGAATTCGACCGTTTTTTATTTCCAGAATCTAAAAGCAATAATCCCATAGTTCCCCACAACATTCTCCTCCCCATCGAAGACGACCACCATTCCCAATCCAATGATGTTCACTTTGAATCTAACGCCATTCCATTTCCATTCACACTCGTTACCATCCGTCCTTATCCCTTGTCACCCGGACATCGCCTCCGCCACCGTTGTCGCCACGACCATCATTTGATGCCCTTCAATCACCCTCTTGCCGATCACAACACATTCTTTCCTCTGCCTCAAATCCCATCCAAATGGACTAGGTCTCACACCATTGAACCTACCATAGACAATACTGACCCAATCGCCAACTTGGAACCACACCATCAGGACAAGGGGCTCATGAAGAAAATTCGCAAGTTTTTGGACCACTTCTGATTTTAACGTCATGCACCCTCACTTTCTTTCTTACTTTCTTATTCTTTTTAAACTTTTTTTCCTATATTAATTATTGTAAATATAGAGTTGTGGCCTCGAGTTTGAGACGTGAGCACTATTATGTTTAATTGTTAATATTGTAGAATAAACTTATCACAACACATGAATTTTTTTTAAGATTTTGTTTATTTTTTGTCTTAAGATTCAAATTCGAGCTAACTGGCATGGATATGCAATTTTTTATTACTTATTATGTATAACTACTACTGAATTTTGATTAAAACATAAAAAACAAAAGAAAATATCGAGATTATGATTTTATCACAAAGTTTTAGAATATACTCACCGAAAGCTAAAAGATGTCCTTATTAATCAGAGTAATCCGCATATCAAGGATGATCCTTAACATCCAAACCAAGGTTATTTTTTTGTTGAGAAAACTAACTTTTTAGTCCTTAGGTTTTATAGGCACTGACAGTTTGAACCCTAAATTTCCACGAGTGTACAACCCAATCCCCGAATTTTCTTGACTCATTGCAATTTGGTCCCTTTGTCACCCATACGTTTCAAAAAAACTGACCTTAGTCTGCCTATGTGGCCCATTAATTGCTGACATGAACCGTTTATCTTTCATGTGCACTTAAATTTTTTTTTATTTGAAAAAGGCAACTCATAATTTTTTATCAATTTAGCAAAATAACTCAAAAACTCATTGTTTTGCCTCTCCTCCTCCCCCTATGGAACCCTAGGCTATGTTTGAGAGTTTTAGTGAGGATGGAGAGGAGAGGACATTAATGAAAACTAATAGATTGGAGTGGAGAGGATATTAATGGACTAAATAGATAGGTTGTTTGGGAGTTTTTAATGAGGAAAGGAATGGACACATGATAATCTTGTTTGAAAGTTATTAGTAATGGAATGGATTATTATTATTATTTCTAATATTACCCTTTTTATTATTATTTTTATTATTTTCAAATCCAATTCCAATATCACACTCGTCAACCCCATATTTCGAACATTGAGCAATGCCAAAAACATTCCAATCAATTAGATAATGCTAGAACTTGCATTGGTGTTCGATAGCGATAATAATACTGATATAAGTTAGGCAAACGCTCTTTCATCTCCTCTCCACAAAGATAAAGAAACTACAGTTGTTTGGGAGGACATGATGAAGGGTAAGTAAGAAGAAAAGTACAAAACAAAATAAAAACATGATTGTAAAATTGGCAATGTCAAAAACCAGTGTCCTCTACCTAGCAATCAATTAAATATTCCCACTCATGTTTTTGGATGAGAAAATAAAAATCAGAGAAGTGCCCGGCAATGTCATCGCTTGCATGTATCTAGGGATGGCAATTTGGGTGGATTTTTAGGATACCCGTTCGAATCCACCCGTAAAAAATATCCGATATTCGTCGGATACCGGATATCAGATAGGGGTACGGATATTGAAAAATAAAAAATTAACTATCCGGTATCTGTCCGAAATGAATGGATAGTTAGGGTACTCGATATCCGATATCCTATGATATAAATATTTTATTATATTTTATACATTGTTTACTATATTTTTAATTAATTTATTTTAATTAACGGATATTGGGTATATATCCAATTTTTGAATTAGGATATCCTATCCTATATTCATTATTTTAGGGTATTTCGGATATTTATGGTACCCGTCGGATACGGATAGGATACAGATATTGGAGAAAATGAACGGATACAGATACGGATAGTGAAAAAATGAGTTGATACCCACCCGTTGCCATCCCTAAATGTATCCACTGCTTTGTCTCTAGGAAACAAGTCTTTGATCAAGAAAATGTACCAATTTTCCAGTTAAAACAATAAGACATGTCTTCCATGCTTCATCTTTATATATAACTAAATTTATAAACTAATTTAATAATGTCTTACACAAAAAACAATATCACTAAATTTATAAACTAACTTAATAAAGTCTTACACTAAAAGAAAATAGTCTTGAATTCATAAACCAACTTAAAGTCTTACAAAAATAACAAATATGATAACAATGCTTAAATATGATAAACTATGCTTTCACATCAGTGTGAGTACAACGATAACAATGCTTGAATATGTTAACAAAGAAAACATGGAAAAGAAAGACACAAAAAGAGAAACAAAGTGAAAGAGATAAAAAGCAAAGAGATAAAAAGAGCACTTGCAAGTGTGGAAGAATGGGTCTTGAGCGTTGAATATGGAAGAGGAGACTGTGCGTATGGAGGAAGAAACTGTGCATGCGTTTGAAAGTGAAAGTGAAAGTGAAGGTTGAATATAATATTAGGGTTTGGAGAGATGAGTAATATTAATTAATTTATGAGGGTATAATTGTCTTGAAAAGTTATGAAGTTATCCTCTCCTTCCTTGGCACCCCAAATTGGGGGGCCAGAAAAAACTAAATTTTGAGGTGCCAAGTGTCCCTCCTCATGCACTCCACTCTCCCACACACCCACAACCACTTCGAATCAAACCCTTAACACCACCAAAGTCTTGGCACCAAACCATCGCACCACTAAACCATTCGCATATGGAATCGACCTAAAATGATATGAACCATCCCCATCAAATTTCGGTGCGATGAGACCACGCCTTTTCTCGGACCTGTGGTTCCCGACGAGTATAGCAGAGTTTCAATATCGTCTTGGTTCACTCGATTTTAGCTCCTAGGGTTGTGACGATTTTAGCTCCAGAAATCGAGGCTACTCTCGATTTTGCGACGTCGTCTTCTTCCATGAGAACAATTGGAAGGTTTGAAATATCGGGGATTTCGGGAAGGAGAGGGGGAATAGTGAAGGCGAGGACGAGATTGCAGTCGGAGATTTGCTTGGCGATTTCACGAGGAGCGTTGAGTGGATTTGTGGTGGTGATTATGGCTCCGATGGACATGGCGATGAGGCAGACGACAGGCAAGAAAATGGAGTTTGAGAGAGAGAGAGAGAGAGAGAGAGAGAGAGAGAGGTTGTGTTTTTGGACAAATTCGGTTAAAATGTTAATTTATTTCTTTTACTTACGTTTTGATCCTATTATTAAAAGAAAAGGACCTTAATATAAGAAAATAAAACTTTTGGGGGATGAAAGTTTATTTTTCCTTTTTTTTTAACGGAAAAATGGATGGAAAACATTTGAGGGACCAACTGTGCCAAGTTTTGAAAAACTGAGGGACCAATATGGAACAAAAAATAACTGAGAGACCAAAATAGGACTTTGGCCTATTTAACAATTTTACTTTGCAATATATATATATATATTATAATATATTATACTTAAATTTTATAAAATATATACGTATTATTCGGGCTCACGCTTTCGGGCCGAACTTGAAAAGAAGCCCGAGCCCGGCCCGGATAATATTCGGATTTTTTAAATTCAAGCCCTTCAATTTGTTCGAACTTTTATTTTCGGGCTCATATTGCCTTTTTGTCGGGCCGGGCAGGCTTTGAGGCCCATGATCAGGTCTACCTATGGTTTGGTCATATTTCACTTTGGTACCATGTAATTTTAAACGTGACATTCTCGTATCCTGTGGTATTCTCCTTTAATACTTTGGTACCCTTAACTTTAATTTCGTTAGTTTTGGGGCTATTTGTAATTAAAATTTGGCCAAAATAATATTTTAGTCCCTCAAGTTTGCTCAACGTTCCGTTTTGGTCTCTCGAATTTTTATATTTTTTGCATTAAAGTTCTCTTCCTTCTATAATGAGATCAAAACGTAAAAAACAATAAATAAATGAAAGTTTTAGTGAATTTCACACCAAAATAAAAAATTAAAAAAAAAAAAAAAAGAACACTGTCGACGCTGTCACTTCTTCTCCTTCTTCCCTTGCTTTACCGCCCCCATCTTTTGAAGTTTTGATGCTCTCAAATAACAAACTTTCAGGGCCGATATCATATATTTGTGCAATGTCACCATTCAAATACTTATAGTCTTAAATTTGACAACAAATAATTTCTCAGGAAAAATTACAAATTCAATTAGTGATTTGAAATTAATTAATTCCATCCATTTAAATAACACTGGCTTCTTCGGCGAATTACCAAATGTCATGAATTTGTCCAACTTGAAGTTGGTTGATTTGGGACAAAATCATTTGAATGGCAATTTGCCCACATGGATAGGGAATCACCTGGTGATTGTTTTGCGTTTGAAGGATAACAAGTTTTAAGGAAGTATTCCAATAAGTTTATTTAATTTGTAGCTTCTTCAAGGTTTGGATATTTCACATAACAACATTGCAGCAACAATACCCCATTACCTTAATAACATAAGTGTCCTGCTAAATGTAACATAAGGAGGTGCTTCACGAACTCGGTGGTGTGTGCTGTGTAGATCTTGTCGACGAACGTAGGTGACGTCGGAGGTCATTTTTCGGCAAATCTGAATGGAGTGCGTCGTTTTGAGCAGAGGATGTCAACGGTGGTCGTGCTCCGCCGTGGGTGTGTGTCAGTTTTTGCTCAGGGGTTCGAACCTTCTTGCGTTGCGTAATCGACGGATGGTGGGTGCGTCAGTGACCCCAACATCTTCATATTTCTCTCCATTCACACTCTTCCTCCTCTAAAACATCTAGATATGTTTCACTTTCAATGAAGCTTGGGAAGAAGGAGAAGAAGAGGCAGCATCCACTGTGTTCTTTTTTTTGTTTTAATTTTTTATTTTGGTGTGAAATTTACTAAAACCTTCATTTATTTTTTTCTTCACATTTTAATCCTATTATAAAACGAAAAGAACTTTAATGTAAAAAAATAAAAATTTGAGAGACCAAAACAGAACTTTTAGCAAACTTGAGGGACCAAAATAGGATTTTGGCCAAATTTTAATTACAAAATAGCCCCAAAACTAACATAATTAAAGTTTAGGGTACCAAAGTGTTAACGGAGAATACTACAGGGTACCAGAATGTTACATTTTAAACCATATGATATCAAAGTGAAATATGACCAAACCACAGAGGAATAAAGTGTAATTTACCCAAAAATTAATGAATTGTTTTCATCAAACTAATGGTGGACAATTTTATACACCTGATCAACAATATTGATCACATTTATTGGCATATTTCAGATATAAACAAATGTCGCACAATAATATTGTAGATAAATATAATATAAATTGACATTTAATTCTACAACTGCCATACAAAGTCATAAAGATTATCATTCATATTGATCAACATATCCGTGGACCAACAAATTTTTTGAATATTTCCATAAATCATTGTGTATCGAAATTTCAAAAAAATTAGAATAAGATATCATAATGTTCATTACTTTCATCAAACCAAAATAAATTCATCAACTTGACATTCCGGAAACAAATCATGAAGCTTGACAATTCATCATTAGTGCTTGGAAATTTAAAAAATAATCATTGAGCACTTCTATAGACCTTAATAACTTTTTTTATCATCACATCTAACAACTTCACTTACAATCACTATTCACTGGTGGATGCACCATGTATCACATTAATTTTTTTTTACTACTTATATTGTATAGGGACTAAATAGTAAAGAAAGAGAAACATATTTAGATAATTCGAGAACCTATTTGTACAATTATGCAAAACAGATCGTTCTGAATTCATCTCCTCTTCTCCTTCCCACTATGATCAATTTGAGCACCATAGTCAAGCAATAATAACTACAATTTATGGGAGAGTTTCCATATACCATCAATTTAGACAATACAAAAGTGATAAATATTCCATTTATCATAATTTTAAACGTACATGAGTCAAAATGCAGAAATACTAACTAAACTTAAATAAATTACATAGTTTTTGTTACACCACTTTGAATTGCAATACAAACACAACAAAATAATTACAACAACAACTAAAAGCCTATTCATCCTTCTCAACCTTTTCACTTCTCTGTCATACATCACATTCTGTTTCTTCAACTCTTTGCATCTTTTCTTCTATAGAGTAAGAAAGTCAATGAGCATCTCATCCTTTTCTCTTCACTTGAGCTAGTATCTCATCTACCCACTTGAAGAAGCCACAAGTTCCTTATTCTGCATTCAACCCACAAAACAATATTTATAATTCAATACTATAAACACTTAATTAATATATCACAGCCAAACTACATCATACATTAACATTTTACCTTATACAATGAATAATTTTAAATGAAGGACCCAATCGTTGAACACAGAAGCAAGTACCACTACAAAAGAGATATGATGTTATAATTAAGATATTATTTTTGAATAGTGTGGTAATATGCACATTCTCAGCCATTTGCGAACACATTCTTAGCAAATATGAGCTGATGAAAACAACCATGAAAGTTAAGGAAGGCATGACAAAAAGATACATTAATACATTGAGCAATAACTTGCAAGTTGCAATGAGTCAGAACAACAAGATTGATAGAAGGTGGTTAGTAAATTTTGCTTAGCATCTCTATCATCCAAATTCATATAGGGTTCATTAAATTCACTTCAAAGGTTTTTTTTTCCTCATCAGTTAGCAAATGAAGTTTCATAATTTGGCTAGAGGCAGAAATAAAGAAACAAATGACATTAGAGACAAAGGGAATGACATAACAAAGAAACCTGCACTTAGATTGTTGTTAGAGTGAAAAAATGAAAAGGATAGTAATAAGTATTAGTATTAGTTAATATGGTAATTAGTATTAGTTAATAACAATTTTATGTTATTACTGATATTAGCTCCAATTCTGTGTACTTGCTCTATTCCTTTCTCTTGTAATAGCTAGTATATAACACACTGTACATCTCATTTCCTCCTAATGAATAAGATTTCACTATTAAAATCTAAAATTGAACATGGTATCAGAGCCTAGGGGCGCGATCTGAGTTTACTCTAGGCGATCAAGAATGGCAGCTCTTGATCAAGAAACAACCACGGCGACGCCGCACAATGTTGCAAGGATGGAAAAGCTAGTTCGGAGCTTGATGAAGAGTGATGAACCATCTTGGGCTTTGCATAGTTCAGATCAGCCGGGGCTCATGATGGTCTCTTCTCATTTGACTAGCTTGAATTTTCTCACATGGAGTAAGGCAATGCGTATCGCGTTGGGTGCAAAGGACAAATTAGGGTTCATCAATGGAAGCTTGAAGCCTCCTACTGGTGAAGAACAGCTAGCGAACTGGAAAAAGGCAGACCAAATGATATTTTCTTGGATTCTAAATGCAATTGGTAAGCCTCTTTCTGATCAATTCCTGTATTTTCCAACTTCTAAATGCAAATTTACAAATTGCAGTGGCAGACAACTACTCTTGAGCAAGGAGATGATACAGTCACAGAATACTATGGGAAGCTACATCGTTGTTGGGATGAGATGGATCAGTTGGAGCCACTCTTGTTGTGTGATTGTGACAATCATAAAAAAATTATGGAGAGAGAATCTAGAAGAAAGTTGAATCAGTTTCTTATGGGACTGAATGAACAATATGAAAGTTTGCGAAGTCAAATATTGAATCTTGATCCACAACCTAGTGTGATTAAGGCATATTCATGATGGAGATTGTGCCCTAGGGCCAATCATTTTATATGTATGAACTGAAAGAGATTATAGAGCGAGCGCAGCGGAAAAGGTGTAAAATTAAAATTTTTCGCAAAACCTATAATCTCCCCAAAGGATCCACTACTTGTGTTTATACCAGAAAGATGAGATGTTTACCTAATTCACGAATGCTGAGTGGTTGCAATTTCCAAGAAGTCCACAGACTCGTGTCCTTCCGCTGCCGGTGATCCACACGAACAGTTTGGCAGATACCCAGGTGCTAGCCTTCATTCTCTTCTCTAAGAGATTACGGGAACCGATCTACAATCTTGAATTTTCAAGAACACTTCTTGAAAACTCCAAGATTGGGTGGCGCAGAACCAAGAATCAAATTCTTGGCCACTCACTTTAGGGTTAGGCGACTTTCTCCTCTCTATCTCACACAACTCGCCCTAAACCCTAAGTTTTAGGGTTTTCACAAAACTCTCTTTTTCCCACTTGGAATAGGCGACTTCACCTCTCTCTTTTGGGCTTGGGTTTTAGGCGACTTCATGTGAGTATTTATAGAGTCCCATTCCTAACTCATGAAAATATGGAATTACTAATTTTGATTATAAGATTACACTAATATTACAATTCAAAATTAAAAGGAAATTTAAATTTAAATTTCAAGATCAAATCTTGAAACCTAAATCTTGAATGCCCACTTCCCATTGGTTGGAATGAGTCAGGAGGATTTGAATTCTTAATTAAAATATTACATTAATATCTTAATTTAAATTCAAAATGCATTCTTGAAATTCAAAAAGCCAGATCAAATCTTGCACTTGGATATCAAGAATGCGCCACCCCCATTATCTTTTATAGGAAATTAATAAATAAGATAACAACTCTAACTCTTAGGAAGTTATCACAATCTTATTAATATCCTTAACAAATTGAATTAAAATATTACCCTAATATCTTAATTCAAATTTGAATCTTGAATTTCAAATTCAAATCTTGAACTCAAATTCAAATCTTGAATTCAAATTAACAAAACATATTTCATTAATTAATTCAAGAATGAGGCGCCACCCTCATCTTGTTATCTTCTAATATTAGAGAATTTAATAAATCAATAATCCCCTAACTCTTAGAAGACTTAGCTAATTCATTATTCCCTAATATTTTAAATAAAAACTCAATTGTAAATAGATTAATCAAATTAACTATTTAACAATTAATATATTTAAACTTGTCTAACAAATTTAAATATCACAAACGTAGATTTTATTTAAGACAAGACTTCGTGTCCTAAGACATTCAACTATGTCTTAAATTGTGTCACTAAAGTGACTCACGAATTAAACCCTAATTCGTGTCCCATTACAGTATCTTGATCCTGCTCATGTGTGACCCAGCAGGCCTCACGTGAAATTGGCAGCAAGCCATCTCTATGACTCACAAGTCGAGAGCGGACTCTAGCAAGCCATCACGACTACCCAAAACACGTGAGTTATC